>VDFB02024132.1:0-94806 GCA_007258455.2 Sequoia sempervirens
GAGTTGACAGCAACTACTGTAAGTAATTAAAAAATCAGCTCAAGGTTTAAATCACATGGATCCCAAGGTGAACCTACATAGAATTCAAACTTGACCACAACAAAGAGTGGAAGATCTGGTGGGTTACTCTCACTTTTGTACATGATAGCAATAAATTATAATTATTCTCTATTCACAAGACATGTTTTGACCCATAAATTTGAATTAATTTTAACTTGTTGTCTAATGCACAAGAGTAGAAAATCATCTAATTACTTATCCTCAAAATTTGAACATGATTCCCCTTGTTTTTTCTACATTATAATGAGCAACTAATACCCCAATGATCTAAGCATGTGTTAATTTGTAATGAACCTTAGCTAAAATATTCGTATAAATTACTTAATCTAGAATAATGCAACAGAAATAAAACACAAATATCACGCAAAATACTTGGATCTAAAATTCCTACATAAAATATTTCCTTCACACATTTCATCCAAATTATTACATGGATTTGATACTACAAGTATTTCTTGATAATCAAAATGAAAATGATTATAAAGATATTATAAAAATGATCAAATTGTAGAAATATCCAATAAATTATGAAATCCTCTAAATTGAAGTGTCAATGCAACCTCTATATGAAGATCCCCTCCAGAAACCAAAGGGTTTTCATCTTCTAATCTCCAAATCCAAATGGTTTCATCCTTAGATATAATTGCTAAATATAAGTGCTCAAAATAGGGTTTGAGAATTGTTGATGACATGAAATATGATCCCAATGGATGAAGTTTCTTTCCTTATATAGGAACTTTGAAGGACTAGTACATGCTCAAACATGTTGAGAGTAGTTTGAGAGTTTCATTCTAATTTATATTCAAATTGGGCTCATTAATGGTATTTTTAGTTATTCATGGTTGTGGGTGCAATCCTTTATTTGAGTGACAAGGTTCAATCAAATTGCATCCTTGAGTGTAGGGGTCTAAGCAATTGTATGCTTAAAGGGTGAGCAACAAATTATCCCAAGGTTTAACATTATAATTTTAGACATTCACATACCTAAAGGGAGCAATCTTGTGAGGGTTCAAGGATTGGGGAGTAGGGATGTTAGGATGTCTTAGGATGTAATTATTTGTGGGCCCCAAAAGGAAAAGTGGTACGATAGTGAGGATCAAGCTTCAAAGCTACCCGATGTTGGAGAGAGCAAGGATTAGGAATTTGTGATACTTGATGCAAGAAGGATTGAGGATTAGGGTTTTGGCATAACCTACACCCTTGAGAATTTTTGATTGAAGATACTA
The DNA here is from genome assembly GCA_007258455.2 of Sequoia sempervirens. Classification (NCBI taxonomy): domain Eukaryota; kingdom Viridiplantae; phylum Streptophyta; class Pinopsida; order Cupressales; family Cupressaceae; genus Sequoia; species Sequoia sempervirens. The sequence goes on from VDFB02024132.1 coordinate 1,287, forward strand.
TACACACATTACCATTACAAGGGAAAGGGAAACCTAGAAGTATGTAGAAAATAAAGGATCAAGAAAGTAGGAATGCAGGGGATGAAGGAAAGGTATGTTGATATGAGAAACTCTAAAGTATTTCCCAAAGTAGGAAAGTGACTTTGACAACCTCATACTTAGTATAATAGTATATTATTATGTAGTGCAACCAAGTCATTTGTTGCAAACAAATATATTAAGGACTAGAAGACAACTTGCTTGCATTAGTAAGGAAAGGGTTATAATGTTACATACCGAGTTCCCAATCTAAAATCATTAGCTTTATATTGTTAATATTAGAGAGAAAGCTACAAAATACAATTTGAGATGGATCATCAACATGTTGATGAAATGTTATGTTTAATGTAATAAATCTGTTGAATCTCATGCACACTCAAAAAATTTACTATTCTTTCTTCATTAGAATCTTGTTGACTAGGAATTTAAGCTAAATTAGAAGAATTTTATCCTTCTTAGTACACAAATATTAAAGTTGATTATCTAGTCAAACAAGATTAAAAAATGTACTTGACTATACCTAAACTTTTATCTAAGTTATTTTTAATAGTGTACATTATTCTTTTATGTTAGGATACATGTGCTTAATCAAAATTATTTAGTAAAGACATATAAGTGTCTTAGCAGCATTAGACTTGGAACATACCCTTAGCACAACAAAGTAAGATTTGACATTTTTGCATAATTGATAAATACCTCAATACAAAGACACACCATAGATAAATTTACACTGAAATCATGAAATTGAAAAAAATTAAAAAATGGCAACAATCTTATATAATTGCAAGTAATGTACAACTCTAGGACAATTAAGACATTCATAGTTTAGGGGGACCATTTCAACTTAACATGAGCTAGTGGAGGCAACCATATTTTACACCTCGAGTTTAGCAACTCACAATTATTAAATTTAGATTATAATTCATTTTTATTTTAATATAGTCACTTGTTTAGAATCTCATATTGACCTTTCAAATACACCAGAAATAAGAATGATGATGTCCTCGGCTTCCTTAGCCTCCTTTAAGAATCACGCATTCCAAACAATAATCTTTTTTATTTAATGTAAATTTAATTTGTTTCCTCATATAAATACAGGTGCCATGAAATTTCCACTTTGACCATCATATTGTAGGCTTACAAGTGTGCCTATTAATTTTTTTTATATTTGTTTATTAAGTGTTTCTATGACCACTTAAAAATTTCCAAGTTAGTGGTTGTGGGAACCTTGACAATAATTTGTTAACAAATTATAATAGAAGAAGTTGACATTATACATTTATTCTTGGTTTATTCACATATTGAGGAGTATCTTTAATGAAGAAAGTATAAAGAATAAATGAATATATTTATAACAATTAACAATGAAAACATACATAAATTGGACATAGGGAAAATAACACTTCCTCACATGGAGACCATTATGCATCAAACCATTAAAGTGGAGGTGAGTATAGTGGATGTTAGGAAAAAGGAACATGTAAAGGAAAATAATGTTTGATTGCCTATGATGGACATGCTCAATGGAACCAACACCATGTGGAGCAATGTTAAGCCTAGGAATGCCATGCTAATAATGAAGTTGTCTTGATATTGCTCAACAAACTCTACAAGTAATCTACAAGTTACAATTGGATCACAATGGTACCCTCACTATTTCAATCCTTTTATATATTGTAATAAGTTGTCTTCTTTCTTCATCATCTCTCAAAGGCTCCATTAAATTACTTATTTTAGATTTAGTGGCACCATTTTGTTTTCACATATTGTTTAAGAATTGTACAAAGTTAGATTCTTTTTAGCTTGAAGTCGTTAAATAGTTTCAATCCACTATGGCATATCTAGGTGTGTAGGGGGTAGGTATACAATCCTAGATAAGCATCCATTTTTCCGTGATCGCCTGCTAAAGTCTTTATTAACACCTTTATACTATCCAAAGGCAAGTTTCTAATGTGCCTATCAATTTTTTTTTTCCTTACATAGTTTTTATAAGTTCTTTTACGGTTCTAGGGAATGGTATTATTTACTATTATAGATGCTATACCTTGTAATTTCTATTATCAACATAAATAAGGAGAATTATAGAATGCATTGTTATTATTTAATATTACAATTTTTAGTTGAGCAAGATCATGAGAACTTGAGATTTGTTGTTGTATGTGATGTCTCATATTGCAAGTTTAGACAAGAAATATTTTTTTATATTATATAGCTTAACCTTTAAGTCTTTTACATGTTTATTAATTTAGGTAACACATGAATTTGTGACAGAAAAAGCATTTGGTTAACACAAGAATTAATAGATGTAGAGATTATATTTTAAAAACCAAAAGAAAAATCAAAGCTTGAAAATATTAGACAAATTCATCCTTTCTCCTTGTCATCACTATTGTTGCTCTACAAATTACACATCAAGATGGGCCTGAAGATTTATAGATATGTCATCTAACAAATATCTACTCAAACAACCTTTATTAAGCCAATTGATTTTGATTCAACAACTATGGTTTGAGCCTCTAGTTAGTTGGGGCTCAAGTTAGTTAAGAAAGTAAAAACTGACCTAATCAAAGCTATCAAAAAGTGTAGCCTCAGAACAACCTCTACGCCCCTTCAATAGAGGTTGTAAGAATGGTCCAAATGGAAGCACAAAGGGTAGCCTCCCTTGAGCCTCAACAAATATGAATAAGGTATCCTATAGCAATAATTTTCATTATAGAATCCTAAAGACATCTGTCTACCACTGATAAATAATTGAACAACCATAAATAGAATACACACCACAAAACAACCATTCTTGTCAAAGATAGAAGTAGTGCAAACAAATCTATCTTTCACATCTGGAGACCAGAAAATAATACCTCTAATAACCATTATCGTTGATAGGCAAGCTCAAAAAAATTAGAGTAAATTCTTAGACCTTACAGAAAAAATGCCTTTGGTGTAAATAATATATTATTTGAAAAATTGTATTCTATTTAAGTAAATATAGAAAAGCAACACCGACAAATACAACAATAGAGCGTCGCAAGTTGTGGCCGACTAACTAATTGACCATATAAAATTATACACTCCATATCTCTGTATATGCAAAAATCTGTAAGAACTAAAGACTTCTTTAACCAGTCAATCAGATCTACACTTTTTTCATTGTTGAGAAGATGCCTCAGAGACACTCCAAAAACAACAATGATCTTGCCTTCTTCACCTACGACGAGAAAAAGAAACTGGGCTATGGAACCCAGAAAGAAAGACTAGGAAAAGACTCGATCAAGCCCTTTGATGCATGCTGCCTCTGCCTCAAACCATTAATAGATCCTATGTGCTGCCAGAAGGGGCATCTCTTCTGCAAGGAATGTATTTTTGAATGCCTTCTGGCCCAGAAGAAAGATATTAAAAGGTATGCGCATTATTTCTTTCCCCTTCTGTAGAAACCCTACTTTTCATTCTTGGTATTTTAAAGGTTTTTGGATGTGCGTCTCGCTTCTACCTGCGGCAATTAGGACTCTTTTTTACAGGATATCGAGGCTTATTATTTTTTGGGTTTACTTTTAGTGTTCAGGTTTCTTTCATTGCATTGAACACAATTTTAACTTTTATTGTTTTTGGATTGTGGGTCTGTGTTTGCCTGTCAGTTGGGCAATTGGGCTCATTTAGGTAAATGATTTTTCACCTCACCCTACTCCAAATGATATAACCCATTTATTTTATTACTTTTTTTTAATTTTTTTTGGATGTTGAGTATAGATTTTTCATGCGTTTTGTAATCAGGTATCTCTGAATAGGCTATTTAGTTAATTGATTTTGTCAATTTCTCTTTCGGTATTCGATATAATTTTTTTTGTGTTTTTTATAGTTCTGGCTTGCATTTTCCCATTCATATGGCCAACTCGGCTTCTTTGATTATATTTCATTTTTATGCGTTGGGGCACAGTGTTCGTGTTTTTAGTGCGTTGGGGCACAGTGTTCGTGTTTTTAGTGTTTTGTAGTTCTGGTTGGAATAATACTTGCTTTGAGTGGACATTTTACACTGTTCTTGTATTTGAGATGGTTTTGTATTCGTTTATGATTATATTGTTAATGTTTTCTTTTTGGGCACAATTCTGAAATTATGGAAATGAAATTGAAAAGGTTGTAATTTTGAAATGCCTTGCCTGCAAACAATTTCTCAGTGATTAGTAGTGTTTTGTTCAATAACAGTGAGTTGGACCTTTTTGATACATTGAAAGGTTTGTATCATAGTAACATTACACTCCAAAAACTTGTGATTGCCACCTGCCACATCTTCTTCTCTGTTTCCCAAATTTTTCCCAACTTTTTCAAAAAGTGGTTTTGAAGATTTGTTTTTATGTATGCCTATCCCTTTATCTTTGCCTTTTGTTTTCTCACTTGGGCTGAAAATTTAAAGCATGGGAAGATTGAGAATTTTTAGTTCAGGGTTAAGCCAATACATTTCAAATTTTCTTTCTAAGTTTTACATTAAATAGATTTATTTTAGAGTTGAAAGGGAAGATAACGAGCCTTTTCAAAAAATCCTAGGATATGAAATACACTAACTAAAAGATACAGAAAATGATGCAGGAAAAGCTAATAACAGAACATTTTATTTTGTTCTTTGATAAGTATGACAGAGCATATTGATATAACTAATTATTGAACATAACGCACTGAATGTTCCCATATTCAGAATGAGGGCAACTGCAGTTCAGCGACCTGATTTATTGGCTAACTGATCTTATTTACTGCTTAACTGACTAACTTAGTCGATTAACTTTCTGAAAGACTAACTGCTTTCAAATTGCCAACCAAGACTAAGTCAACTAAATCCTGTCTGGCAGTTGACACATCAAAGCTTTGGATCGGTCATAAAGGGGGACATTTCAGGGTAAACAAATAAAATAAACAATAATCAGATCTACCCTAGAATCTATGAGCTGGACACAGTGAATTTTAAATAGACAGGCACACTTTTTGAAAAAACAAAGATGGATTTGGGTTGCTTAGCTTTAGGTGCAGTTGATAACACTGCGCTGCAAACTATCACACAGTAATGCAAACGACTTACTGGTATCAGATCTGACTCTGTGATGCTCTGGCAAATAGCGAATTGGACTTTGCTTTCCTCTGGTGTGTAATCGACCTGACAGGTATTGTGGTCTGGAAACTGGTTTATATTGCCTTCTGATATTTGAATTTGCAATAAATAGATTGGTGGTGTTTATAAACAACTTTGGGGAGCTGCTAAATAAGAGTCATGTTCTCCTTAATTAAATTCCTAAAGTCCATGTGGACTTATCCGACAACTTGTGAATGGCTTGTGAACAATGGTTGAACAATGAAGACAGCAAGCAAACATGCAATATGCCTATCTATCAGTAAATATGCAGCTGTTGATGTGGTAGTGAATGCTTAGATGTGCTCTTTGAATGATGACGCAAACAGTGAAAGCTTGGTAGATCCTGATTCTAGATGATGTTTTAATGAATTAGGGTTTTTCCTTTAAAACAACACTCTAGAATACAATTTGAAATATTTCACACTTCAAGTCGGCACACAACGCCTAGGTAGAGGGGGATGACAGGCTCAATTTGAAAATTTGAATTTAAAAGTGGGGTTGATTTTGCACTGTGTTGAACTAAGGTGGAGAACAGGTAAACTGAGGATTGAGACCTGATTCCTGGGGATGTGTGGGAGAGAATCAGGCGATGTTCAGGGAATGTGTCATTTCTTGTACGAAAACATGACACTTGTACACTAGTTGTTGCATAAAAGCTAACCAGGTCAAACTGACGAATTTGAAAGGTGCAGGGTATGCAATTTTCTCCAATAGTGGTAATTTTTAAATAGTAATGAGGTTTTTTCTTTTAATTTATACCTTAAAGAGGCTTTTCTTATCAATTTGTTGCCTCCAAATTGTCATAGTCAAGTTGTTGCCTCCAAATCGTGTTCCCAACTTTAAACAAATTTCTTTAGGTTAACTTATTGGAAAAATTCATTCTGTCAAGAATTCTTTAAAAGGTGAAATGTCTAACTCTATATGTCTTAGACAAATTTGGGATGGGAAAAAGTTTTCCCAATGACTTTACAATTGAAGAAAGAGATTGAACAGATGAAAATTGAAGTGGAAGGTTCATTAGCTTTACCCATACTAAAGAAAAATAGAAGGATTCAGAAAGGTGATTAAAATCTTGATGCCAAGGTTTTAGATCCAAATAAGCCATATCCTAAAACTGCGGGCCTCCTTTGAGAAGACTATCTCTATTTGAAGGGTTTTTATGGACTACCCAAAACTTAAAACCAATATTTTGCAGATGTGCAAATACCTGTGTCAATCATGGAGCTTATGCAGACTTGGCCATTTTTTAAAAAATTTACAGATTAGGGTAACTTGCATCAGCCGTTCTTCACTCTCAGCCACCTCTTTCTCAAATTCCACAGTTATAACTTTATTAAGAATTGACTCTCTTCTGTCTTGGTATCAAAATTTGACAAATCTGAATGAGGATATGAAGCTCCATCCCTACCAGGAGGAGACTGCTGATCCACATGAGGCAGAAGAACCCCTGCAAATTCACCATACTGAAGTTGAATTTGCAGGGGAGAGGAAGGGCTCTGCCCTGGCAGCAATTTAAGTATTCATGCTTGAAGATGGAGAATCCTATGGGCCATTTGCAGTTAGGAATTTCGAATCACCATTGTCACAGATGGTAATGCAGAGGCAGAAGTTTGGAGGCTGAAGCTAGGTCTGTGGGAGAATACAGAGTAGAGGAACATAGTCCGCCATTGTAGAGAGTTGCAGCCATTCATTTTAAAAAACCATTCTCTTCTTCTATAATTGGAATAATTAGCTTTATTTATTTCTAATCTCTATGCACCATATCTGATATGATATAACAAAATCAAGGTTTTCTTTATTTTTACAAATATTATATATATTTTCCTTTCAAATTTTTTCAAGTTTTTCCCATTTTAAACCCAGGTAATTGAATTCCATTTACACATTTGCCATGCTGTACCAATGGCATGTAAATGAATGCTACTATGGTTTGTATCTAACAAGATCTGGGTTAGATTGGCAGGATTTAGTAGTGTTTGTCCAAGTTTCTGGAATGGGGGAATGCGGGGAAATGAGGATGCAGTTTTGGGGATGGTGAAAACTTTGCAATTTTTTTGGACGGTGAGGGAGATGGCTATTTTTAACTTGAACAACTAAAAGCAGCTAAAATTTTAAAAAGCAAATGCAATATGCTGAATTTAGGATGACAATTCTCCCATTTATACCTTTTGAGTGGGTTTTAGCATTTTTCTTTAAAATGTGAACTCTTATTTTTATGCACCAAATGGTGCAGGCTGTCGAATTCTGAAAAGTGGGACGTCCACCTCAAAGTCCCCAAGTCATCATGATGTCTGGAACATCACCTAGATCCCAAGGGACACCTCTCCATGCAATGCTAGGATTAGTGACTTTGGTTTCACTTTCACCCCCTTATCCTCCCTTTCCCCCCTTATTCTCCACAGCACCTCCTTATCTCTTCACCCAACCAATCCCTTACCAACCCTGCCTTCACCCCCAGGTTATACTTATTTTACCCTTTTTAGTTGGAAGTTTTATTTTAGATATTCATATTTTTTAATGTATCATCGTCTTTAATTATGCTGATAGGCATTCCTCTCTGAAAAGCAGTGATCTCCTGTACAGCAGGCATGAAAAATCGACAGTGTGTAATCTTTCATATGCATTGGGTGACCATTGAAGCAATTGCTGCCATTAACATTAAAATCAGAAACAGTTGTGTTGATCACATTAAAATTGGAAACTGCGCAAATTATTCATGGTAGAGTAAATGGAATTTAATGAATTATTGGGAAGCATGAAGCTTCTACTGTACACTAGTTAAACACGAGAATAACAGAGTTGTTGGCACCACCTTATCGTCAACGGAATGGCTATCAATGATTTGCGGTATACCTCGTTTCATCTCCATTGGACTTACCACATCTTAGCTTCTTATAAAATAAGATCGTAATCTCTACTTGTCAAATCTGTGGCAAATTCTTTACATAGCCACCCTTTCTCCCTCAAGCCCTTTTTCATTTGTTATATATCGGTGGATTGAGCTGCAACTTCCACATGCTTTAGACAGGTCTTGTCCTTTGTCAAGAAATCATTTGCTAATGCTTGAGCTCTCTTCCTAGTGAGGGTGTTCTGAGCTTGATGTTTTCAGTCCTCACATAATCTGGAGGGAGTTGCCGACAAGGAGAAGAGCCTGTGTAAATTTGGAAACCGAAAGTAGTGAAAGAATAAGCCTGTGACAGTGGATAAAAAATGGTATCGATGGCAGCAGCTTAGCTACCCTGGTTGGTCCAGCTCTTACACAAAATATAGGTAAAAGAGAAAGTGAAGGAGGAAATATTGTTAATTTAATAAAGTTATTTTTTCTGTGTATCGAAGAATAGCAGAAGATCATTTAAATATGAGCCAGGTGCTAGCTTGATTGGTCAATATTAAACAGGCTTGAATAGACTGTAACACCGGGATTATAATGTTTGCATTTGTTTAATTTGTAAAGCAATGTGGACAATAACTGTTACGGAAGGAGATCATCAATCGCTTTGATCACATCCTGTTACGAAAGTAAGCTGGATGATAAAGTTTAGCTGGTCATTCTAGTGATCAAACAAAAGAGAAATACATAAAAGCAAATCAAGTTCCTTGAGGTGACCTATAGTCTTGATGCTCCTCATACCTGATACATAAGGACACAATATTGGAGGTTGTATTTTGCAATTTTCTGATTTAGAATTTGTGCTCATCTACAACACCCTTTCTAAAGTCCTTTGGGATGCCAATTGCATGATGTAATGCAGATTAAACGAGGGTGAGATCCTTTTACAGTCATCAAGGATGAGCAACTACCTTGCACGGCGCTCTTGTGCATTGGCCACCAAGTTATACTCACTTCAAGTTCAAATTGATGGGTTGCTGCAGTCTTTCAATGGAGCACTATGGAAAGTTGTTGCTATTGTTTACAAAAGTGATAGCAAACTGCCAGATCTTCTAATCTTTGTTGTTGTCAAGTTTGTACGTTGTAGACTCACCTTTGGGATTTGTGTGACCCATTCTGGTTACTCATGGTAGTCACCACCAGCTCTTGCTCAAATCTCTATTTGTGTGCCCATTACACATTAAGTGTGGTTGCTAGTGAATGGTTACTAGTGAATATATAAGTATTATGTTCAGGTTGTAGTGAATGTTGAAGATAAATTCTGTTCTGAATCTTTTCCTATCTATTGTTTGTATAAATAGGGGTTGTATTTGCTTCAGGTGTAATAAGCAAGGATCATGATATTTCTTTTATGTATCTTTGTAAAACTGTTATCAGAAGTTTGTGTCTGATGCTCAAACCTTGTTGAATGCAATGCATATTTTTACAGGAAGCTTGTGAGTTATGCTCCACAGAAAATATGATTGGGTTGCAGTAAATTTGGATATAAATTTTGTTCTGTTAATGTTTTCTTTGTCTATTTTTTTTGTAGTTTTAGTGATTGTATTTCCAAATAAAAATACCAAGGGTTTTGGTATCTTTTTGAGTTGCTATCTAAAACTGGTGACAAAAGTTTGTCTAGGATGCTGGAACCTCATACAATACAATGTGTTTTTTACAGGAAGCTTGTGAGTTATGCCGAACAGCAGAAGCAAGAAAAAGAAGAAGAAGAAGAGAGATTGATGTTGAAGAGGCAGCAGGAACTTGATGCATTTGATCAGCAAAACAATGGTGCAGTACCTCAGTATAATGACAAGAACTATGTTCGAGATAAAAGTAGTTTTCATGGGGCTAATAGTGTTAAAGTGACCTCATTTGAAGAGGAAGCTCTTCGGACGATGAAAGCATTTTGGTTGCCTTCTGCAACGCCTGATGCACCTGTGAAAATTGAAGCACCTTCAATTGATACAATTTGCCCAGAAGGTAAAGAGAAGCTAAGGCTGAAATCTCTTTTCCCAGTTATTTTCACTAAGGATAAGCATGAGAAGCAATCTGAGACTTTGGGCGCCAGTCATATTTGTCCCAGCTGCAAAGATACATTAACTAACAGACATGCATTGATGGCAATCAGCACATGTGGTCACATTTACTGCAAAAAGTGTGCAGAAAAATTTGTTGCGGTGGATAAAGTTTGTTTTGTCTGCAACAAGAGCTGCAAGGAAAAACATTTGATTGCCCTGGAGAAAGGAGGCACTGGATTTTCTGGACACGGGGATAATTTAGAGGCAACAGATTTCAAACATGTTGGAAGTGGCTCAGGCATGGGTCTTATAAGGCCGACAGTTAAAACATGATAAAGAGATTGTTGCATATGTATATGTTACTTGTTAAACCATTTACCTTGAATTATTTGTGTTCTTTGCAGCAATTTAGTAGCCTAACATTACTCATGCTTCAGGGTTTATAAAATTCTAAACCCATTTAAAAAGCCCTAAGGACAATCTTCTTAAAAAAATGTGTGTATTTATTTGCATTTAATTTCTATTTGAAATTGTTTTTAGTGAATTTATATCATAAAATTTTAATTAAATAAAGAGAACATCAATATTTATTAAGGGGAAATAACACCTCTCATTAAATATATTTGTTATTTGTTAAAGGGGAAATAACTCACTAAATATGTAAGAGGTGTTATTTAATTATACAAACTAAATATATTTGTTAAAGGGAAATAACACCTGTCACATAAATTCAGGAGTTCTTAACTAAACAAACTAGCCATGCGTGTTATTTATAAAAACCTCTGTTGATTTAAAAATATTTAAAATATTGGTATATAACATTAAAATGAAATTTGTAATTATACTAGTAGAGTTATCTTAATTACATCTATCTAAAATATGTTAAGATATAATCTCAAGTTGTTTATCCATCTTAAATAATAGTTTTAATATAGGTACCTCAAGATTCATATCTCTTGGTGTCTTATAAATAGATGTATTTAAGATATCTATGCTAGTTAAATTACAATAATACTAAAATCTATCTTGAGAGAAAGAGTTGAGATTGGAGCAAAAAAAATTTGAATTAAATTTATGCAATTTAATTAAACTAAATATGATACTTAGCTTAAAATTTGACTAGAAGAATATATTGAATGAGAGTGTCTAGATTATACTCCATGTCTACTCAACAAGAAGGGAAAAAATGGTGAAAATGGAGGAATGTATTGTTGAAGATATTAGGAATGATTTGTTGATATGTAGACAAATAAGGCCTTGTTGGATGAACATCTCAAGGTTTGTAAATTGATTGTATCTTGCTCTGGTTCATATCTATGCCTATGAAATTGAAATTTACACTTGTGGAAGTGAACTTGTGCTATAGAAATGAACTTGACCAATGGAAATGAATTGACATAAAATTTACAATTGTATTGATGTGCCTCAACTTGATATTTCTATGTCTAGACGAGGTGGTGTCCAGAGACACCATTCAAGAACTTGATATGCTAGGATTTGTTCTCCTTTTTGTCAAGCCCATGGGTGGACCAATTTAACAATGAACAAATGTTGAAGACATGTAAGCATTATATGCCTAGGATGATAATGTAGATTGATAATGCAATTAGGATGCTCAATGATATTGTTATGATGGTGTGTAGATAGAATAGGACACACAACATGATTCTAAATGAATGTTGAATGTTCTTATAACACAAATTTACACAAAGATGCATTAATTCAACTCACAATGACTAGTGGAAAAAAAATGTTATAGGTTCAATTTGAATCAAGACTGGTTCCTAGGCCATGAGCTAAATCTAATGCAATAATATGTCACTTGAACTTATTATATAAAGCACAATTTAGTGGAAGTGGGCCCAAAACATAAGGGGAAAAGACATTGAGTATATGATTTTCATCATTAGATTTTTCCTCCACTTTGATATGCATGTAATCTACAATGAGGATGCATGTCATACTAAAACAAGCAATAAAATGAAAAGTAAATATTTTAAACATTCATAGAAACAAACATGGATGACAATTCTTGTATTCTCCTCACAATGAGGGCTCCGTTAAAAATACGTGCAATGAGAAATATTTGTCATATATTTAAAATAGGCACTAATTACACTTTAAGTAATGTATGTTACATCTATAGGCACTAATTACAACTTGCTTGGAAACTATTTAAAAGAAAAAAAAAAAAAAAAGTAAAAAGGAGAAGGGTAAGAGATTTCATCTAGAGCGATTTTATATTCATGTTTCTAAAATCCACAGATATCCTCATATCTCCATATTTTTTCTCTCCCAAGAATCAAGTTTGAAAACCACTCTAAGTGCCTGATTGGTTTGATTAAACCTCCTTTCAACTTCATCAACTCTCTACATTTGAGGGATGAGAGTAAGGTTAATGGGATGATGCTTCTACCTAAAGGGATTTGTACCAGGGTCCAAAGGATGGTGTGTTGGAACAAATCTTCTCTATAAGCCTTCAATTCATCATAAGACCAAGTAAATTATTTTTTAATACCCTTTTAGTAACGGTATTAGCATTTGCTTCTCTATTGGTTTTAACCCTTTGCTAAGGTAGATCATCCTGGGGGTTTATTCAGTTCCCAAGTTCACACCTATATCTTCCTCGCTTCTTATTTTGTAATAATCAAAATGATCAAACATTCTCTCTAATTCCATGAGCCCTCTTGGAATGGTATTTGTTTTAAGATGTATAGTTGTATTTCCAAGGAGAGTCTCCTTTCCATCTTCTTCCACTATGGGTTGCTAATCAATCAACTAATTTTTGAAGTGTCTAATGCAATTCAAGAAATTATAAATTTGTCAATCATCATTGAAGACCTACCAACTATAGATATTATTAGAAATGTTGAGCCTAGTAAGAACTTCAATGTCATATTTGCAATAGGAGATGTTAGGGAAGTGTCAAATATTGGAGCTAATACAACAAAGGCATCAACTATTAACTTATTTTCTCTTTCAACCCATTTGATGTTAAATTCATCAAACATCTCAACAGTATCCCATACAACATTACTATACATTTTTAACCTCTTCTCCTTAGTAGCATATGTGCCTTTGACTTGAGATACCACAACTTTTGAATCATCATTGAATCTTAGGCGTTTGTTCCCATATCTTGATACCACATTTAAGCCAAGCAATAAAGCCTAATATTTAGTCACATTATTGGTACACTCAAAGTTCAACTTGAAGGTGAACTTATATTTTGTTCCATTACATGACATCAATATAGTTCTTACATCATTTCCTTCTCTTGAATAGGCACCATCGAAATGCATATTCCAAATGCCATCACTCTCAAGATATTGATGTGGGGTAAATAAATCAAGGTCAACCTACTTCTCAAACTCATCATCATAGTATCTAATGAAATAGCCTGATTCCATGTCAAACATATTTCATTCTTTTTTTCATTTAGATTCTCCACAATGTGGAGCATCTTGTTTTCACTATGTTATTGTACTTCTTTTCCTTGTAGCGGTATGGTAGCATAAAGAAAATCTATTTGGATGCTACCATCAATTGAAGTTACCCATTTTTCAGATAGAAGCATACCCCATTCAACTAGGCAAACAACAACTATGATATCCACTGAGAAGCATTTCCTTGGGTATGTGGAAAGTTGCACTTATACATCATTTAATTTTCAAGAATTCATGGTAAAGCACTTGTCATAAAATTTCAAAATATGCAATCCAACTAGTTCATGACTTCTAGAGGCATCGTATTTTTAGATGCTCCAAAATCTAAAATGCAATTATGTACCAACCAACCTTTAAATAATAGAGGTATAAAATAGATTGATTACTAATAGACGTAATGCCCAAGAAAATATCAAGTGATTTTGGACATTAGCTTCATTAGTGCCTTCCTTAGGATTGCTAGAAGCTTCATTAAGTTGACAAAAAAAAAAGTATGAGGATTAATATAGCAATGCATTACTCTGTGTTCAAGGATCTTAAGTAGTTCCCTAACTAGCACAATGACCTTCATTTGATGCAATACTTGAGCCATATCTATTAGCTAATATCTTGGTAAAGGGGTTGAAAATGGAATGGTCACAACATTAGTGTCAAGGATGAAAGACATCGCACATGATTATTAAAAGAAACTTACTTTATGCTTTATGCATTCCCAACATTTTTAACAACTATTTATTTTTCATTTGTTGCTTCCTTGGCTTGATTATGTTTGTCATAATTTTTAGTCATCTTTGAATGTTTGATATTGTTGATTGGGATACCAACATTCTTATATTTTGGGACATATTTATTTTGTAGGGATGCATCTGGCTTATGCATCTTCTTCCGTGTTGGTGACTTTCCTACATCCCATTTTGTACTTTGTTATGTATTGTTATCTTTTTTATTTTCCTTTGCCTATTTGTGTAGTTGACACATTTGGTATAGAAACAACTAGTAATCACTTTGCTTTTGTAAGATAGTTGCATCAATGTGAGCTTTGATGCCTTCATTAGATGGTTTAGCTCCCATGTACCTTTCTTGCATCAGTTCTTTTAATGGATTGAAGTCCATGTTTGGTAGCTCATACTAAATACAATTGTTTTCATGATTATATTAAGAATTGATCTTCTTTATATGCATCTAGTTGGTTCACATTATCATCTTCATAGTACTCAAGTGCCCCATCCTCTTCTTGGAATTATTTATCTTCTATAAGTGTTATAGCAACAACACACTTTGATGGATCATCGGGCAAGTAACACATATCACACCAGAATGAATCTTCTTGAAGATTCACATGATCCTCCCTCAAGGGATGAGGGGTGTACCTCTCTTGGTAACCTTGGTTTGCATGTTTTGGAACCATTTTATTGTTCTTTTTTCATGTCTCTTAGACCAATAACAATGGTAAGGTATGTTATGCAATCTATGACCTTCATGAAAATGAGTAGCAACATTATTAGAAGGTAACCCCTTCTCATTTTTTGCAACCTTGTAGGAGAGATCCTTCATAGCTCCCATTAATTTTTCATGTTTGTCTTCTTCTATGAGGGGTTTGTTAAAAGTTGTTGAACCTATTTTTTTTAAGGTTTACATTAGCTCTTTTAATGCTTTTACTAAATTCTCTCGTGTTGCTCTCTATATTGCTAGCTATGGCATAAAAGTCCCTTAATGTTTTGGGATTTTTATCCTGCAAGCAATAGCCTAATTTGGCATCAAATGCTCCACAATATAAAACAAGGCACATAGATTCATTTGGCCTCACATGGGGAGGAAATTTCCTCATAGTCATCATAAACCTATTGTTGAAATCGACAAACCTCATTTACCCCCTTTTATAGTTTTCATCTCATAGATCGCAAACTTTGGATCAACCTTCTCTCCCTACTACAATGTAAAAATCCTCACAAACTCATCCCATGAGGCTATGCTACCATCTAGTAAGCTCCTATACCATTCTTTTGCACTTTCTTCAAGTGATTTCACAAATATTTTTATCATAATATTCATATTTTAAATTTTTGAAACATCTTAAGTGGTACTTACCAATGATAGTGTTATTGCCCTAGAATTTAGGCACTCTTCCTCTAATCTCATTTAGAATTGGATTAGGGTATCCTAGAAAACCATAAAATTCAAGTTTCTTGTATCTATGCATTCCCAGTGGTTGTCTTACTAGATCAAACATATGAGCATATCTTCTAGGGTTAACTCTTATGTTTTTATTATATCTTCTTATTGTTGATGGTAGTGTTGATTTAGTTGCACATTGTGTCCATGCTGATTTGGAGCATTCTCTACATTATTCTAATTTCTAATATACTATTGAGAAATATTTTGATTTTGTTTTAAAAACTATGCATTTAGGGAAATTTGTGCTTGTTTCCTTTCAATCTCCTCTATTGATTTTTTACATCTTTAATGCATTTGGTCTAAGAGTTAATTTTCTAAACTAATTCATTTTCCCTCATTCATTTTCTAATTGAGCAGTTGTATCAATATCAAGGAATTGAGGTTCTTGTTCAACCTCATCTCTATGTGACCTATTGGGAGAATCAACATGCAAATGAGAAATTTGCTCTTCCACACTATTATTTTCAATATTATGATCATTTATTTATGATCATATTTAGGTCTATGAATTTTTCTAGTTTTTCTAATCATGTTATCAAAAAAATAATTAGAAGTATATTGAAATTGGGCCTCTAATGTTTCTCCTCTACATAAGGCACCTACTAATTCAATACCTTGGTAGTTTTGTATAGGTGACTTACCTAATTTTTTATCGCTCCACTCAACCTAATGTCTCCTTACTTTAGCTAGAATCACATTAGGTTGTCATTAACTTACAGATCATTTTCCTCATTTTTCTTATTTTTCTTGCTTGCAAATAATCTTTGAGTCTTTCCTTAATAGGTTTTCTATAATAGAAAATTCTTGAAAATATTAACCAAGGATCTATTTTCCTTGCTACACCTTAAACACTAATTAAACAAGGTCTTCAGATTGGATGTTGAATTAAACTAATCCCCAACAATGGTGCCAATTTGTTGGTGAGTTGATGGGCTAAAAAACTCACCGAAGCATAAATCTACTAGCTAAAACCGACAATCAAATTGTAGAGGTTTTCAAAATATGCACTAAGTTTACAATTCACCAACAATAACTAATTCAAAATTTCACTAGCAATGACACCAATTTATTGGTGATCTAAGTTGTAGGTCCCAAATCCCTAAGGTAGGATAGTCCCCTAAGTGCCAAGGTTGTCAAACCTAGAAAAAATGCTACAATAAACCTATGTTCTAGTTGGGCAATTGAGGACCAATTATAAAGGTGGGTGTGACCTTCACTTTTGGCTTTGCAAGATTGATAGGGGTTTCCCCAAGGTGTTGGGATATACGACAATATAAAAAATGAAACAATCACCTTGTTACAAACCATACCCATTGCAAAGTGTATTCCTATTATGATTTTCACAACATATCCATGTGTTGGTTTAATTTACAAGGTTATGCCCCCCTTTATGTAGCACAAAAATGCTTACCAAGTATAGTGTATAAAATATGGATATATCAACCCCCATTTTTATTATGCACTTATACACATGGAAGCAAAAAAGAAAAAGATGGCTAAAATTGTAGATAATGTTTAGTTCATTTAGAATGTGTTGAGGTGATAGAATTGGGGAACAAATTACAAACCAATGCCTATATCTAATTGAGCATAAAGCATGAATTTTATACAAATTATGTAAAACTAAATGGGATACCTTAATCAAGATATGCCCAAAGACTATATCCATTCAAATGCACAAATAAACTGGGTTCTACATGCGCAGATGAACAAATAAAATAAGTTACAATATTTTCTAAGAGTTTACTTATTGATATAGAAGTAAAAACTATATATTCTTGAGAAGATACATTGCAAAACCTTCAAAATAATTTTATGGCATTTTAGTTGACCAACTAATCAATTACCCATCAAGAAAATACACAAAAGACTCCTAGAGACACTCAAACAATATCAAATCTACTAGCTGCACTCACTCTTCAAAGTTACAAAGGTTCTATTACGAACTTTGAACAAACCCACATCAATACAATCATGAAAATACAATACATAAAACCTAAGGTTTTTCATGATATTAGTTTTCTATTGGTTCTATGATTGCTCCCTTTTAAATTTTCTATCCTCTTGAAATGAGGACCCTTTCATCTTTAATACCCCTAGGTAAAGGGTGCACCAATTTTCATTAATTGAAATCCATTGATGGGTATGTTGTAGCAAATGCCTTTGCCACTCAGTGGTCATGTTCCCTAACTCACTTTTAAATTTATGCTCCAATAATCCTAGGAAGTACTTGCCAACATGGGGCTCCCTTGGGGCCTAATACCATCTTGTGTAGACCTTCTTCATTTACGTCTATTAAGGCTTTGAAATATAAGGACTTGGTAGATGAGAGGTATTTTACCACATTTTACTATGACATGGAGGAATTCTATAAGATCCATATTTGATCGAATGGGGCCTCAAGCCTAAATAGTACTTCAAAACATAATTTCGCTCTAAATCTTGAATACCCAATTTAAACACCAAAGTATGAAATATGTCCATGTATTCTTGTATTAATTGATCTCAACCTTGGAAAATCTAATAGAACTTGATGTACTAGTCATCATAGTTTCCTACAAGATAGTAGGTTTCTTTGAAGGTTGTAATGAAACCATTCCATATGTCTACAAGTGTGTATGAGTCATCCTCATATGTTGTGCAATAGTTATTCTACCATTTCTTCACTAAAAAGGAAAACTTTTAGAAGAGTGCATATGATACTTTGGTCAAAGAATCAATTAATTTCACAACATAAGCAAATTTGGTTAAGCTATTTGTCTAGGGAACATGCATCTATCTTGACTTAAAACATATGGATGTCTATTAGCTTACACCTTATATGACACATGACTGCCAAATAGTTTTTATGAATTATTACGGTTTTAAAATTATTTAAAAATTTATGAAAATTGATCCACAATACTCACTCTTTCATGTGTATGGTGTTTCTACAATTCCTCTCATTGCCTTTACAAAGTTTCCCTTATCATCTTTAGAAAATTTATATTCCTAATATAGTTGATTTTTTTCCTCCTATCTAAGGATGCGAAGGAAGGTATGATGAAGGTTCATGAATTTTGAACAATAGCTTATAGTATTCAATCTCATGTGACTAGGCATACAATTAGAGATGATAACCACTCTAATATCACTTAAATGACATGAAGTGAGATATCCTTAGTAACACTGATATGAGACCTAAATGCAAAGCTTAGTGTATAATCTAATCAAATAGATTCAATGAGGTCATGCATGTGGAAGATTTGTACTATGATAGGGACTTAGGAATATAATTAAATGATAGAAACAAAGATAAGATAAATTATAATTTAAAAACATATTTATATTATAATAGTTATGTGCATGATCTATGAAAATAGATTTGTATTTTCTATCACATCATACAACCATTTCTCAACCATCATCTTACAAATAATGTTTATATACGTTACTATACAAAGAGGGAATACTATAAGGTTTCATTTGGGACATGATAATTCATACTCTCATTTCAAATGTCATAATTTCTCACGACTGCTAGAAAAATTTAAGCTATGAAGTAATGTTAGCATGGAGTTATGAGTTGTGGTCTAGAATATAAGTGTTGACTAGGTTGATTCTACCAACAAAATCATAAAATTCATCAAGAAAAACTTGAGATATGCAATATGATATAATGACTTAGATCCTCCTAAATTAGTTATGCTCCCAAAGGTTGTGAGTATGTCATACATGTGAGAGTTATGTCTACAATCCTCAGGAAATGAAGAAGAATGCACTACAAAGTGTGAAATGTGTGAGATGAAGTATAAAAAAAAGTGTGTTTTCATGCTCCCTATACTTAACATATGAAATATGTAACCCTCAAGCTAGTAAGTAATTAATACCCCTAGAATCTAGTTGAATAAATATTACATATAAGAGATAGATACTAGTTATTCATTATAGTGATGTTGTGCCTCTTAAGATATATGATGCTATGCCCCTAATTCCATAGTGAGTATTGTGTTATGAGTAGTCAAAATGTCACTACCTTAACTCTTAAATAAGTTAAATTAATCATTATTATAATCATATAGGTAGCTAGGTCATCCTAGGGATTATAATTAAGTATCTAAGTTAGCTTAGGTTGTAACCAAGGCATAATTAGGTATATATAGGAGTTAGTGGGTAGTTATTATCATCATGTTGAGTATATTGTTCTTATTGAAGACTATTGCAGGTACCCCTATCAAATTGGATTAGGAGGTTGCCCCCTTGAGGTGGAATATCATTATTAAGTATTTATAACCCATTTTTTGTTATATTCCTCTATTGTGCAAGTTGTTTTATTGCATATGATCCATAGGATGTAAGGAAAATATGTATATTATAGATTCAACTTTGGTCAAATATGTTAAGTCTAAGTGTGTGTATTAAAGGGATTTCCCCTTGTTTTGTTGAATAATAAAATTGTATGTTTGTAAATGAAACTAAGCATATGAAAGTGTTGTTAATGTAGTGATAAGTGGAGTATGTTATAGCAAGTGTTCAATGTTGATGTTGACTATGTACTATGGACGTATCTATAAAACACATGATAGAAAAGGTGTACAAGTTATAGGATTGGAATATAAGAAAGATGGGTTTGGTTGTAGTCAAATATGATACTATGAAATCAAAGTGAAAATAAAGGATAAATAAACTATTAGAGTGCGTTGGATGTTGACATGTGTAAAGATGTAAATTGAAGATATTTTTTATCACTATCTAATATATCAATAAATTATGCCAAATTAAGATGAGATAGTGAGATGTGATAGGGAAAAAATTATGTAATGAAATGATATATGGATATATATAGGGAGGATCATAGACATGGTATGACATAGTGGTATGTGAGAAAAAATAGGCACTAGAGCTTTCATGAAGACTTGGAAGGTGAGGGTTGAGGTATAAATGATGAATATTTAAAATGGTAGATCCATGAAGGATATTCACAAGGTAAGAACCATTGTCTATTATATAAAAATAGTTTATGGTACCATCCAAATATTTTTCTCATTTCATTATCATGTACTTAGACACATGCATCATATTTTCCCCTTTGGAGAGATCATGTGTCATATGTATCCATATATGTCTATGATAACACAATGTCATGAATTCTAAATGCTATTGTGGTGTTTGGAGAATTTGTTGTTAAATTTTAGTGATGAATGGCCCAACTTATTAACCAAAAAAGTTACAACATAGGCACCACATGCTATTTTAAATATGTAGATTTAAATCCCATTACTAGAATCAATGTTCTAGAAGACATAACTGGTAGTGATGTATTCTTCAATATATCTAGGTGGTCAGTTGACATTATATGTAAGAAATGAATGATTTTGAATTTGGTCGAATATGGATTCCTAGTGGGGAGTAAGGATAGTTATATTTTGTGCTTATAAGTTATTCTTTCCTAGAGTGTGGGAATAATTTTGGTTGTCAATGTTCAAATTATAGAGCTTGAGATGGATCCAAAGATATTTAAATAAATGTCATGCTTGGAGAGACGTGTCTCTTGCATGAGACATGAATCTACAATACAAATGTGTTGGGTGTAATTAAATATAGTTTATATATTTAATAAAACTACCCATAAACTTTATTTTATCGCACAACACAAATCAACCAGATGATAGGGGCACCTATAATAAATAGGTTTATTAGATACCCATGTACAAATGAAGAATATTTAACACAGATACCTTCTTGAAAATATAAAAACTCATCCTTGTTTTGAACACCCTTGATTACTATTGTCCATCGTTATCCATAATAAGATGTCTTTCATAGTTATACCAATAAGGGAAGTGAATTCATTTCCATTTATATCTATGATCAAAACATTCACATATCTAACAATGATCTCTATGATCAACACAATTTTTTAGGTTTACCTATGATATCTATGATCAATGTTATAAATTTTTAGGTTCAACAACAATCTTTGTGATTATTGCTACAATTTTTTTAGATTTACCAATAATCTATGTGGCCAATGCTACAATTTTTTAGATTCAACAACAATTTATGTGATCAATGCTACACATTTTAGATTTAGTAACGATCTTTGTGACTAATGCTACTTATTTCATGTATATAAATGATCCAACAACAAACCCTATGCCTCTACATGGATGGAATTCAAGTGGCCCTTATAGTGGTTGAAATTTAGTAGTTAAATTGAAGCCAAATAATATTTAGATCTACAAAACATTAATTTTCTAGTTTTATGATTTTTATGATGTCTTTCAAGATAATTATTTCCTTTGATTCAAAACATCTATCACCCTACTCAAAAGTTCAAAATTTTCTTGATTGCTATCATTTTTGGCATATGAACATTTATACAACCTTTTAAACATATATTTTATCCTTAGCCTATTAGATCCATCAATCCATCCATAATTAATTTGCATACATTTTGTCATAGATTCCTTCTTCCACTTTTTATTCCAACACATTTTAAAAAGAAAACTTTAATCTAAAAATACTACAAGGATAAAGACCTTTAACATATTTTTTTTATCCTTACCTATGACAATGAGAACACTACATAAACTGCATTCCTTGAGCTGATTTTTTTGAACCTTTATTACCTATAACATCATTTGTATTTATTTTATCTCTAACACTTACAAGGCCTTCATTCTTTGGCCTTACTCTTGTTTCAATAGGCTCTACAATTCCTTGTCCATAGTTTGCCAAACCTTTTCCTTCATATCTCATTATTTTCATTATCTTAAAACCAACATTATTTGGAGAACATCCTTTATCATTATCATCACAACTAGCAAGATTTGTAGATTAAAAAATATTTTTATCTCCAACTTTACGCTTTTTATCAAAATATCACATTTATCAAATGAATAATAAATCATTACTAACTACTATATACTAGAAATTCTCTAACTACATATAGATTATATCAACTCCGGACATTTTTGTGTGGGAAGCAATAGGAGATTCATATGCAGTAACATGCAAAAGAATGCAAGGCAGACACTAGCAATCCAGATTTGTGCTAAGCTCAAACTATTTCCAGTGTTCAACGAAACCTTCCAATGCCAAAAAGTTGAACAGCAATGCTGTCATTTATAGGCAAAAGGCATAAACAACAATAAAAATAAAAAACGATTCCCATGATTATTGAATCACTGAGGCAAAAATGTCTAGTAGCTAAGGTCATTCATACATAAGATACTTGATAGCATCTAGTGTACATACAACTACCACTCCTACCATTGGCACTTATTAACCACATGACACAATTGCTCCTAGAGAAATTTTACCAAAACAACTCGAGCAAGTTAGACTTCAGAATAAGACCTGCCTTATCTGGCTAGAAAATTCAATTTTGCAAATTTCTATTCCCTATCTTTTGAGATGAATCAGACTTAATATCGACAATACAAAATAGATTCGAGTTATCATTAAACTGTTCAGCTGTTACGCTGCTGCTAAAGGATGGTTTTCTAAAGCAGCAAAAAATTAAAAAGTGGGAACCCATTTAACTTATTCATGCTTGCAAGAAGGCCTTCTTAATTATATTAGAAAACATCCCACAGCTCTAGTTAGGCATCTAAAGACTAGAGTTTTGAAGCAAGTCTATTTGCAACGGAATAGAAATCCTCGAGGATAGTTGTGGTACTGTTACAAGTAAAGAAAACAACAAAATTCCCCCAACTTTTGATTTCAACAGGGAAAGCTGCCGCTACTCAAATTCCCGACTTCTTATATCATGTAAGCTGTTCAATTTTGTTTCCATTTGTACCGAAAGATGAAGGCAATCAAAATGGAATTCCTTCATGCATGAAATTTCCTTTTCTCCAATGAATCACACAACGATCTTTACAGTCTATAGAAATGCTAATCTTCAAAAAGGATCTGTGCAATTATGAACCTTAAGGAAAAATGCTCGTACATGCATCCTTTGATTTGCTATATTATGTCTGACAACTTGCTAGTAATGTGAATTGACCACCAAGGTAGTCATTACAGCCTGATCTTTCTATGGATAATAGAACAAAGTTGATACTCACTGCCTGAAAAATAACTAACAAGCATCACTGCAATTCTTGCCTCATCCTGTTTCGACTTTCTCCAAATGGGAAATTCAAAAATCCTTGTCTTTGTGCTCATTCAAGCACCTAAATGTCAAGCTTTCTGTATGGCAGAAAATTACAAATGTCATGTAAGAAGAATGGTTACCTGAAGAGTTAATTAGAATGTTGACTGAGAGCCAGAATAAAAACAATAAATCTGTAGCATGCTCTTATAAGAAGTGCACTGTATTGACAAAAATCTCAAAAACACCACCAACGGCGGTCACTTTACACAAATATTAAGATTAATACTTGAGAGTGAACTTATATACACCTTTCTGCTATTTAAAACAACTGCACAAAAAATGAAACTCAATACTCGAATAACCCTTATTTTCATCTCTGTGCTCAAACTCCAATAGTATATATGTCTCGTCACAAGAACCACACTTATCATTCTACGTTAAGACATCTTAAGAATGAACTAAGATGCCAGAAAGATGAACCTTTTGTTGATAGTTATCAATTTCCAAGATGATACTATTACATGTCTCAATCTGAAGATGGTCCACGTTGACTCAACTGCACAATACAAATCAAAATATAGGATCATTAGCATTATGTACACCATATTGATGCTACAAGAACCATAAAGTGAAGTTATTCGTGAGTTATGAATTCCAACAAAACAAGAAAGGTTCACCAGTTACAATTAAAAGAAGCTTTAATCAACAAATTGAAAAATTAAATCTCACTTTGAGAGCAAAATTTTGATTCTGGAACAATTATCTTAAATTTACATATAGATTTAGAAGGATGCACAAAAAATTGTAACAGCACTTGTTGCAATTAAAAAATATAAAACTTTGAGAGATACTGAATTTGGCTGATAAATTTGCAATGGTTTGGTAAGTAACATTGCATCCAAATTTATCTTTTTTTGTAAGACTATAATTTCCATGTTGCCTTTTTTATTCTCTGTTATATCAGTTATAATTATAGCACCTCAAGTGCGTTGAATGGACGGACACCTTATAAAAAGATGCAATATGTGAATGGTGTGTAAGCCAATTGTAAAATTCATGTCATATTTCAGTGGATATTTTATTTCAACTAAATTTTCTAGTGGAAAATATAAGGTAAAGATAAGATTTCATGAATTTACAAAATAGACATTCTCTTTACCAACTTCTTCCCATCACCTTTCCCATAGTTACCAGGAAACTCCACTTAGGAACATGGACCAAGTCTACATCCTCGACCCCATACTAACAATATCTAGTGACTACATTTATATATAATATAATCATAACATACCCTAATTTGAATGGCATTGCTATACCCAAACCAGTACCCTAGCCCACATGTACAAGTAACTGTGCAAGTTTTCTTCTCTTCCTAGAAGGATGGGATGGAGATCCAAAAAAGAGGAATTAAAAATGTAGGACAGAAGAGAGTCGGAGCAAAAGAATTTATTTTCTGGTTCATTTTGCATTCCCATCTTTCAGTTGACAAAATGTATAAGATTAGAGAAAAAAATTATGAAACTAGTGCACACCATGTTACTTTCATTTGATTCAGGATTTTCTTCCTTGTACTTGAGGATGCTATCTCAGAACAAGCTCCTATCAAGTGATGGTTGACTGATCTGGGATTTTTTTTACCTTGCACAGCTTATGAATAGGTTTGTCCATAGAACCTTCAAGCATGTATCCTCAGTCTCAACTGGTTGCCCCACTAGATGAAGAATGTGAACAGACTCATGGCTACAAGGATACAAATGCAGGCATCGTGGCACTAGAAACTACTTTTCAATGAGAATAATTCTCCCTGCTTATGTGGCAGTACACTTCTCTAGAGGTGCAATGATGAATCTTTATCATCATGGTCTTGCCGAGATAACTCTTGATCATGTGCTGTGTTTGCAATCAAGGGTAAATATAAAAACATCTAGACACTAAAAACTGCTTTTCAATGCAAATAATTCTCCCCACTTATGTTGCAATACACATCAGTGGAAGTGATATTGTTAATAATCAATACAGATCATCATGACCATAGCCTCCCGCAAGGGACCTTTGGTCACAAGCTGTGTTTGCAACAAATGAACTTTTGACTTCAATCTGGGGAAAAGAACTTTTGGCTCTTATTTCCCAAGTAACTATACCACATATTCTACTATGCATGTTCTCATCTAGAAAACTTCTCGTGATGTACATCACCTTGCCTAGGAAAGTTCATACCTATCTCATCAAAAAACAAGAACCATAAAACTGATTTTCATTTGATTAAATTCCAGATACACGACATTCTTTTCCAAAATTTAACTACTACTGTGAGAATTCCAAACACCAATCATTATATTGTCAGTCCAAAATCATCTTAAAAGCTCACACACTTGCATGGAAATCAGCCAGAAAGGTTGTAACATACAACCCTGATTTATTTTTTGGAAACTTCTGTCTGCTGATTGGTATGCTTCCTGTTATGTTTTGGTTTTGGTTGTTTCATGCATTGTTCTGATCATGGTTTCATTGCCAAACAATTGAAATATGCAAGAAGGGAAAAAACAGAAATGGAACTATGCTTTCATAATAGATTACATCATCAAATAGAATCTATTGATTTCCAGAATAAATCAGATTTATTACAAAGGTAATTCAGACCTGATACATGAACTTTCAGACCTGAGGTTGGTCTCCCAACAGCAGCAAATAAGCTTCAAATACCTCCAAACTCCTCAATGAAGACGTGCTGAGAGTCCCTTAGGTTTCTACGCTTTCAAACAGCCGCCAAGCACTGAAACTGGACTGATATGGAAGAGGCTATCCATCAGCAACCTCACTCAATTATGCCCTCAAATGGTATGGCCCTTCTTGAGGGCGATTTTGTCCTAAAATCAAACCTTCACCAAAAACCCTAAATGATAGCTTGGAATGTGGCGCCAAGAAAAGAGGAGTCCAATGCTCCAATACCCAGAATGACATGCCAAACCCTGCTGGAGCTACGAATGGTTGTCCTTCAGCCACTGGAAAATCTGAGTTACCAAAACTTCTGATATTTCATTTAAGACCACAAAAAACACACTAAAACGCCTACTAGTACTAAACACCTCCAAAAAGATGCAAACTCCAAAACACACTAACACCAACAAACCCAAATCAAAAAACCATATAAATCTTCATCTTTCACCTCTCAAAACCCCAAAAATCTGAACTCTGTTGAAGCACTATGTGATCCCTAGATGGAACCACTCAAAAATTGACTAGGGTGGATCTCTCACCACCGAAACCAACTCAATACGGCGAGGGTTTTTGTCCTCAATACGCAGCCTGAGTACTCCAGAGTCATTCTAGCAACATTTTGTTAAGTTGCCAAAAAGAAGATAACCAAATGAGAGCCAAAATGAAGTTTTATAGAGAGAGAGGGAATTAGGGCAACTTTAGGTTTTGAAATGCCTTTTCCCTCCCAAAATCCAACACCCCCCTTATGAGCCTTATAAAATTTAATAAATTAAAACATCTTATCCCTCCTTGGGCGTCCATGCTCATAAGGAAACTATTTTGCTTTATTCAGCCTTCTAGAACAACGTTAAGTTATCACATTAGGTACCAAGGTACATTTTGATGACCACCTACCCCCTCACTTAAGTTATAAAGTTATTTTATAAAAATAACTTGAGTGATTGATAAAAAGAAAATATTAAATAATCCAACCTTAGGCTCTCCAATGCCACCATAGAAATAACACTGCTAAGAAAACTATGGGCCTGAGACTAGTTTCCCTAAATAGACTTACTATAAATAGCAACTACTAAAAATAGTAAGTACTCACCAAACACCAACTAGCACAAAATCGAAGATTACTGAGATGCCCTGTGGCTTACTAAGAATAGTAAGCATTGTAAACTGGCCACTGCTATAAATAGAAATTCCTGCCGAAAACCAACACTGAGCCCAAAGTTGACGATTGAGTCCCCTAATCCACTCCAACTAGCCTACGGGAACTCTAGAATAGCCTAATGGACAATCCCACTACTCAAGAGCGAGAAGGGGACATTATTGTCCTCCCTTCCCAAGATTGCTTGCCCTCAAGCAATTGCAACTCAGGATGTTGTAATATATGTTCATTCTCCCAAGTAGCATCCTCCACTGGCATATTCTTCCACTTAACCAAATACTCCTTAATCACCCTCCTCCGCAATGTGCACTCCTTGAAGTACAAAATAGCCTCTGGAATCAAAATCAACTCGCCTTCCTCGTCCAAAGGAGGCAACTCTGTAGAAGGGACCACATTCTGACCAAGTGCCTTCTTAAGGCGTGAAATATGGAAAACATTATGCACCTTGCTACTCTCAGGTAGCTCCAACTCATAGGCCACCTCTCCAATCCTCCTGGTGACTCTGAAGGGACCATAAAAAAGAGGCTTAAGCTTTTCTAAACCACTCTTCTTCAAAATGGACTGCCTATGGGGGTGCAACCTCAAATACACCATGTCCCCAACCTCAAAAACTTGCTCAATGCGATGCTGATTAGCATACAACTTTTGTTGATTCTAAGCATGTTGTATGTTCTCTCTCAGAGACCACATGATGTCTTGAATCTCCTGAAGAAGATCTTTGGCTCTAGGCACCCTGCAATCCCCAAAAAGCAAATCATGGAAGCTCGGAGCTTCGTAGCCATACAATGCCATGAATGGAGACATACGAATAGACATATGGAAGGTAGAGTTGTAACAATACTCCCCTAAGTGTAACCACTTAACCCACGCCTTATGCTGCCCTGAAACATAGTTGCGCAGGTAACCCTCCACCCATTTGTTCACCACCTCAGTTTTCCAATCAGTCTGAGGGTGGTAACTAGTGCTAGGGGTCAACTCCGTACCACATAATCTAAATAATTCTTTCCAAAACAAACTCATGAACTTGCTGTCCCTGTCACTGATGATGGTCTTAGATGTTCCATGAAACCTAAACACCTCCCTGAAAAATAAATCTGCCACTTGTACTACTGTAAACCTTGCTGATATTGCAAAAAAGTGAGCAAATTTAGTCAATCTATCCACCACTACATAAATATTGTCTATTGAACTTTTCCCTACACCTTAGGAAGCCCTGTGATAAAATCCATTGATATGCTTTCCCATTTTTTAGTAGGAATCGGAAGGGGC
Organism: Sequoia sempervirens; assembly: GCA_007258455.2. Lineage (NCBI taxonomy): Eukaryota > Viridiplantae > Streptophyta > Pinopsida > Cupressales > Cupressaceae > Sequoia > Sequoia sempervirens. The sequence continues at coordinate 30,176 of VDFB02024132.1, forward strand.
TGCAATAAACCAGCAGGATAAGTATGCTCATTTTTGTTTTGTTGGCATACTTGGCACTCACAGACATACTTGAGAATGTCATCCTTCATCCCCTTCCATGAGAATCTCTCACGGATCTGCTTGTATGTCTTATAATATCCAGGATGACCAGCCATTGGAATGTCATGGAAAGCCTTAAATATGTGCACTTTCACCTTAGATTCAGGAGCTAACCATATTCTATCCTTATAATAAATGAGTCCATCCCTCACCTAGTACTTATCATCCTATAATGACCCATCAAGGATGTTGTTGGCTAGTGCATTTTAGCATAATCAACCTCTATTTTATCCTTCCAATTTGCTGCTATGACTAAAATGGAGCTCAAATGTGGCCTTCTAGACAAGGCATCAACCACTACGTTCTTCTTTCCTTCAATGTCAAAGTCATACCCCTGAAGTTTACTCACCCATTTCTACTGCCTCTCATTAAGGTCCCTTTGATTAAGAAAGTACTTTAGGCTGTTAAGATTAGTTTTCACTACAAATCTTCCCCCAACAAGGTACTATCTGAACTTGGCAAGAGCATGCATGATCACCAACATCTCCTTGTCATAATAGAGTAGGCTCTCTCACCTCCTCTCAACTTCTTGCTCTCAAAGGCTATTGGATGTTTATTCTACATGAGGACAACTCCTATGCCTTCACCCGAGGCATCACACTCAAGCTCAAAAGGCTTGGAGAAATTGGGAATGGTTAAAACTGGGCATGAACTCATCAACTACTTGAATCTATCAAAGGTTTGCTGCATTGTTTCAGACCAAACAAAGACCCCCTTTTTGGTCAAACCAGTGAGTGGGGCAACCAACTGTGAAAAACCTTTGACAAACCTCCTATAGAAACCACAAAGCCCAAAGAACCCCTTCAACTGTGTGAGGTTTGTAGGTGGAGGCCAATCAAGAATAGCCTTGATCTTTTCAGGATCAAAGCTAACTCCCTTTGAACTAATAATGTGTCCAAGATACAACAACTCTATCATGCCAAACTCACACTTAGACTCCTTAGCAAACAAGGACTCACTCTCCAAGATACTCAAAACCTCATCCAAATGCTTCAAGTGCTCCTCCCATGATCTGCTATATATAAGAATATCATCAAAGAATATCAAGACAAACTTACGCAACCGCTGCTTGAAAACTCTGTTCATGCAGGACTGAAATGTGGTAGGAGCGTTAATCAATCCATAGGGCATAACAAGGAACTCGAAGTGACCAAAGTGGCATTTGAATGTTGTTTTCTCAATGTCCTCTCTAACTCTAATCTGATGATGACCAGACCTCAAGTTTGCTCCATGTAGCTCATCAATGAGCTCATCAATTCGTGGGATGGGGTACCTATTTTTGACAGTCTTCTTATTGAGTGCCCTGTAATCTATGCACATGCGCATAGTCCCATCCTTCTTCACTAGCACTACTGAAGAATCAAATGGACTCTTACTTAGCCTAATATGTCCCATGTCCAAAAGCTCCTTGATTGCCTTCTCTATCTCATCCTTGTGTCTCTTAGGGTGTATGTATGGTGTAAGTAATCGCTGGCTTAGTCCCCTCCTCTAACCCAATGATATGCTCTATGCCTCTATCAGGTGGCCTGCCAAGAGGTATACTACCAAAAATATTGCTTCACTTGGAAAGCAAACCCTGTATGTCCAGTGGGTAGGAACGCTTCTCCCCCTCTGTAACTATGGGCATAACTATGCGCTCTGCTACCCACTCCACCTGATCATGTCTGAAAAGCCTCTCCATGTTCTTGAAGGAAACAACACGAGGCCCTCCATTAGATATCCCTCTCAATACAACATTCTTACCCTCTGATTTAAACTTCAACTCCAAGGTCTGAAAATTGAGAGTGATCTCACCTAGGGAACGTAACCACTAAATACCCATCACTGCATCCGTGTCCCCAATGCTAACCACAGAGAAGTCATCATTGATTTCATAGTTACCCAACTGAGGGCTATGCTATGGAATCATCCTAGTACACTTAATGGTGAAACCATCTACTACCATCACTCTAAACCCATCAACCTCCTGTGTCTAGAGTTCTCAGCGTGCTATGAGTCCCTCATCAATAAAATTATGTGTAGCCCCTGAATCAATCAAGGCTATCATCCACTGCCCCTTAAGGACTCCTCTAATGCACAAAGACTCATTCTTCTAGAAGCTATAAAGTTGGCCAAGCTTCCCTTCTTTTGTCTCCCTTTTTCAGCCTCTTCATGAGGTTCTTCCTCTTCTTTTTCATTTGAATCAGATTGTTGGTCTGAACTTTTTGATGCACTTTCCTTTGCTGAATAATACTCTATCTGATGCATTTTCCCCTTTTGTGGTACATGTATGATCCCTTGACCAAGGCCCTTTACATTTCAAGCATAGGCCCTTCTTGAGGTCATTTAGAGTGTCTCCATCAATCCTAGTGATTGTTTTTTTCTACTGATTGGTGTCCCTAGTAAATAGTTTCCTATCCTTCTTGTGCATGAATGGCTTGGATTGAAATTTTGTTTTACGGACAACCCACTCCATGCTTCTACCCTTCTTCATTGCCTCCTGCAAAGTTGGTGGTTCAAAAGCCTTAATCCATCCCCTAAGTGGCTCCATAAGTCCCTCACTAAATAAAACCACTAGTCTTCTCTCTGTAATCCCTAAAACCATCACTGAAAGCCTCTGAAATTCTACTATGTACACCTCCACGGTGCCATATTTTGCTTTAACTGGGCCAGCTCTCTGAAATGAATCTCAGGATCTTTCTTATCAAACCTCTCGATGAGCTTAGTGGTAAACTCATCATTCGAAGTGATAGACCTATGACCCAAGGTAACAAGGCCATGGTACAACCACTCATGTGCTACCCCATCAAGATGTAAAGTGTCAAACTTAATTGCCTCATCCTCTACTATGGGTCTAAGGGCCAAATAGTTGCCAAGCTTTTGTACCCAAGCCCTCGTTGTGCACTTATCACTCCCATCAAAGTGGGCAAGTGTTACCTTGCCAATGGTCTGTTGCAAGTCTCTCTGCACTGTTGGTCCTCTATGATCAACTCTCCAACCATTCCTCTTCCTCTTTTGATCCAAAAACTCATTGTAAGATAAGTTAGCCTTAATGTCTTCAAGAAGAGTGTCATACTCTGCATAACCCTCCCTTAAACTGTCCACAAAAGGTAAGGAGGAATCTGGATCAAGCTGGGGTGCCTCCTTAGGTAAGAAAGAGGGCTGGAAAGGTCAAGAAAAAGTGTTGGAACCCATTGAAGTTCGTTGTCCAGCATTGTTCCCCTACAAATACTGTTGGTCCTCTATGATCAACTCTACAACCATTCCTCTTCCTCTTCTGATCCAAGAACTCGTTGTAAAATAAGTTAGCCTTAATGTCTTCAGGAAGAGTGTCATACTCTGATAACCCTCCCTTAAACTGTCCACAAAGGTAAGGAAGAATCTGGATCAGGTTGGGGTGCCTCCTTAGGTAAGAAAGAGGGCTGGAAAGGTCTAAAAAAAGTGTTTGAACCCATTGTAGTTCGCTGTCCACCATTGTTCCCCTGCTGATATGTGGAAAAGGTAAGGAAGAATCTGGATCAGGCTAGGGTACCTCCTTAGGTAAGAAAGAGGGTTGGAAAGGTCTAGAAAAAGTGTTTGAACCCATTGTAGTTTGCTGTCCATCATTGTTCCCCTGCTGATATGTGGAACTAATATCTCCATTTGGTGTTTGGTTATCCTATGTATTGTAAGGAGTAGCACGAATCGCAGAGTTCTGCCCAATCTTCCAAAAAGCTACTTCATATCCATCATTGTGTCAAACTTCTTCTCCATCCTAGCTCCTGGACTCACTAATCTCCGTCTCCCTTTTCCTTTATTAGCCATGTTACCCATAGTTCTTTCCTCATCACCTGGTGGATCCGGCTGCATTTTTGTACCCTGTAAAGAATCCCAATGAGCCTTAAGAATCCCTGAGACTGTTTGTCCTTCAGGAGCAGGTGGGGGCTGCCACTGTCCTTACATTAACTCTCTCTGAAAATACCTTTGTGCTCTCTCACTCATAGAACGGAAGGTGTTGATTGCATGTGACTACACAAGATGGTAGGAAAAAATGGCTCTGATACCACTGTAACATACACCCCTGATTTTTTTTTTTGGAAACTTTTGTATGCTGATTGGTATGCTTGCTGTTATGTTTTGGTTTTGTTTGTTTCATGCATTGTCTTGATCATGGTTTCATTGCCAAACAGTTGAAATATAAAAAAAGGGAAAAAACTGAAATAGAACTATGCTTTCATAACAAATTACATCATCAAATAGAATCTATTGATTTCCAGACTAAATCAGATTTATTACAAAGGTAATTCAGACCTGATACATGAACTTTCAGACCTGAGGTTGGTCTCACAACAGCAGCAAATAAGCTTCAAATACCTCCAAACTCCTCAATGAAGACGTGCTAAGAGTCCCTTAGGTTTCTACGCTTCCAAACAGCTGCCAAGCACTGAAATTGGACTGATATGGAAGAGGTTATACATCAGCAACCTCACCCAATGATGCCCTCAAATGGTATAGCCCTTCTTGAGGGCGATTTTGTCCTAAAAATCAAACCTTCACCAAAAACCCTAAATGATAGCTTGGAATGTGGCGCCAAGAAAAGAGGAGTCCAATGCTCCAATACCCAGAATGACGTGCCAAACCCTGCTGGAGCTATGAATGGTTTTGTCCTTCAGCCACTGGAAAATGTGAGTTACTAGAACTTCTGATATTTCATTTCAGACCACAGAAAACACACTAAAACGCCTACTAAACACCTCCAAAAAGATGCAAACTCCAAAACACACTAGTACCAACAAACCCAAATCAAAAAACCATATAAATCCTCATCTTTCACCTCTCAAAACCCTGAAAATATGAACTTTGTTGAAGCACTATGTGATCCCTAGATGGAACCACTCAAAAACTAACTAGGGTGGATCTCTCACCAACGAAACCAGCTCAATACGGTGAAGGTTTTCGTCCTCAATACGCAGCCCAAGTACTCTAGAGTCATTCCAACAGCATTATGTTAAGTTGCCAAAAAGAAGATAACCAAATGAGAGCCAAAATGAAGTTTTATAGAGAGTGAGAGGGAATTAGGGCAACTTTAGGTTTTGAAATGTTTTTTCCCTCTCAAAATCCAACGCCCCCATTATGAACCTTATAAAATTTAATAAATTAAAACATCTTATCCCTCCTTGGACGTCCATGCTCATAAAGAAACTATTTTTCTTTATTCAGCCTTCCTAAACAATGTTAAGTTATCACATTACGCACCAAGGTACTTTTTGATGACCACCTACCCCCTCACTTAAGTTATTTGTAAAAATTACTTAAGTGATTGATAAAAAGCAAATATTAAAAAATCCAACCTTAGGCTCTCCAACGCCACCATAGAAATAACACTTCTGAGAAAACCATGGGTTTGAGACCAGTTTCCCGAAATAGACTTACTATAAATAGCAACTGCTAAAAATAGTAAGTACTCACCAAACACCAACTAGCACAAAACTAAAGATTACTGATATGCCCTGTGGCTTGCTAAGAATAGTAAGCACTGTAAACTGGCCACTGGTATAAATAGAAAGTCCTGTCGAAAAAACCAACACTGAGCCCAAAGCTGGCCACTAAGTCCCCTAATCCACTCCAACTAGCCTACGGGAACTCTAGAATAGGCTAATGGACAATCCCACTGCTCAAGAGAGAGAAAGGGACATTACAAAGGCAATGCCAGTTATACATATATACAAAGGTCTACACAGTCGAAGAATAAAAGACAAGGTATAGTTTGAAAACTCGGCAAGTTCTCACCTAGCTCACAAGAATCTGTAAGAAAATCTTCAGATCAAGTTACACACAAGCAACTTGCAAGTCGAGTCATCAGACAATTTTGCGCGTTACTTGGCAAGCCTTGCCTGCAAGATTGCTCCAACTCAGCAAGTATCTCTAAAAACTTGGCAGGTAAAAACAACATACTGTAAGATACTAAAACCTTTGGTTTTTTGTTATTTTCATCTTTTGTGATTGCGATATCAAATGGATGAAATTGATTGTGGACTAACTGGGAGTGCGATTCAAAGGATTTATTTATGATTGGAGTGCATTTGGACAAGTATTTCTTTTGTTTTCTATTCTTATTTTAAAATTTCAAATTCAAAACAATGAAAACTCTGCTGTTATGCTGCTGATTTTTTTTATTCTTTCCAACCCTGATGTTATGCCACAGAAATTTCCCTTTTTCAATCTCCAGAATCTACAGTGTGCAATGAAAGGTTCTAGCAGAAAGGACCCTGCATGGAAGGAAGCATGGTATACTAGCTGCAATCAAGGGCCCGGTGACCTGCAATTACTGTGTATTTAACAAGAAAGGAGGTATCAATCGATCAAAATACCACCTTGCTCAAATTGTTGGCTAGGATGTCCAATTGCTTAGCCAAGTGGAGGACGAGAAATGAATGCCCTACTTTCTAGTTATGATGAGAAGAAAATTGAATAGAGGAGCACAAGGGAATTAGTTGCATAAATGATAAACTCCGTGGTCACCCCTAAATCATCTAGAGATTCTCTTCTTCGGCCATAGATTTGACACTCCTCCACTGAGGAGAGTCCTTGCCATCTAAATTCCCCACACAATTTATTTGTTCCTCACAGTGTTCTAGGTGCACAACCTTCACTTGACAGTATTGCTTGGGACCAAGAGAAACCCCTAAGGTGAGGATAGCAGCTGCAAATTTTCAATACTACAATAAATTATAATATATAATTCAATGTGGCAAACAGCACAATTTGAGATATGTTTGTAAATCATAAATGTATTAATCATTGCTAATGCAGGAATTAAGACACCAATTTCACATGGCTTTAATGTCTCATTGTTAGAGGAAGTTGTCAAAAATACGAGGCTAGTATGATAAGCTGCAGAAAATGGATTGCGGCATTTTATTGGATGGGTTGACAGACGTGTAAGAACCCTTAGGGTTTTGTCAATCAATTAACCAGTTTCAAATTTGAGACTACATACTCAAAATTTCAACACAACAGTAATAACTCAAGACAGTAATGCTTAATTATCCAAACTCCGAAGAGAGTTTAATTTCAAAATTGAAATACAGTTACAAACAGATGCACAGCCAACAAAAATCAAAGGGCTGTTAGTGAACCTAGTCTGATGCAAGACAACCAATAATGGATTATCTTCAACCTCTTAATCCCGAGCTTACCTCCCCGATGAGGAATCTTTTGCACAAAACTAGGGCGAGTTAATGGAGGCTTGGGAACTGATGTATCTCTTTCCAACTAGCTGGAGTCTTCCTTCCAACCTTTTGTATTTGCTACTGTAGGTAATCAGAACTTATATGTATGTGTTAACACCACACAGTTGTAGTATGCAATCTGATCTGGAATGATAGGGCTCCAATGTAACTGCTGCTTGGTAGTCCTTGCTGATGGATGGTTAGGCCTGTTACTGACAACCGCCACACTAGGGTTTTAGTGATACATACACAGCAGCTCTATTGCTTCGTCTAGCTTTCTTGAAACAATAATCTCCTAGCGCCTGCTACTGGAAGTGCCCAGATGGTCAGAATGGTGACTGGCGACCTAATAAACCTTAGTGCAAAACCTTCATGCTGGCGGATACCTATAGGAGGATGTTGTTTAGAGCTGTACTGAATATAGGATAAAGATTGCACTAAAAATAGGACAATTGACAAGAAAAAGGTTAGGGTTTGGCGTCCTAACCTTATTGAGTAACTGAGGTTTTCATCCCAGCTCTCAAACTCAGGATTTCTCCCAAATTTCTTATCAACTTCTCCAGATACCTTTTCAAATGGCGCCCAGGCAGTATAAATACCTCATTCCATGTTTAGGTCGACCCTAAATTGGGTGCCAATACTTTAAATTTGAAATTCAACTTTATTTCACTTTATTTTTTAATATTTATTATTTTATTATTTATATTTCATATTAAATATTTTATTAATTAAAATTTAATATATTCAGGTGGTGTTAATAAACACCCTTAATTAAGATTCCATTTGGGGGGCCGACCTTAAGAGGAAAGGGACATGACAGTCCTCCCTTCCTCAATTTGCTTGCCCTCAAGCAAATTCAAGCCAAGGAGCTCCATCTGCTTCATGTTCACATCATGAGTCTCATTAGTTTCATTATACTTGATATTTTGAGACAACTTCCGCCAAGGAAAGTCATACATGCACAGATGCATCAGATCCAAACCTTGCCAAGAATTGTCATCAAATCTACTCCATTCAATTCTCACCCCTACAAACTCCTCTTCGATTAAGCCTCCTATCCAAAACATGCAGATATACTTCTTTAAGGTCAAGAACTGCCCTAGGAACCTACCACCTCATTCCTATTGTACCCATGGGGGAATCTCATGCAAAACACTTGCTCCACGACTATAACCCTGGGCTCCGATGAGTCCTATAATGTCACTAAGGGTTGGTCCCTCCAAAGCATGACACAATTCAGCTTGTGCGTAAGTTTGCAAGGAAACCCTCTCAATTTGCACAACTGTACAGCTCTCCATGACTGAAAACATTAAGCCCAGCAATAGACACGATGTAACAGCAGTGATTATGACAAGTCCCAGCAAACAGTAATGTGATACCTCTGCAATGTCTTGAAGGGACCTGAGCACTTTCATGTAACTCTGTAACATTTGCTTTGCACTGTAAAACATAGTTCATTAACTGAGGAAACTCCTGAATTCTGACAACTAGTTTGTCAACATCTAATGCTTTAAACTTTGAATTATTTTCAAAGTCTGGTGGTATAGCTGGTAAAAAACCAACAACATTGGCAACAAGTACAACAGTTGCAAACTCTGCAGCAATGGCACTAATTCTACTCCCAGTATCAGGAAGAGAAATGGATGCAGAAGACCAAAAACAAGTGTGAGCACTTTCAACATCTATTGTCATAGCAAATTTGACTTCATCCAATATTTTGAGCAAGTCTGCATCCTCAGCATCAGCAGCATGGATCAAATCAAGCTTTTCTTTAAGACTAACTAGAGCAGATTCGTTCAAAGTGTTTCAAGCTTTCAAAACAGTCAGATTTTCTTGGACAAGTTCCAATTTTTTAAACAAATTAGAGCATTCCATATTGACCACTCAAAGCTTCGACTCCTTTTGTTTCCCGGAACATTCTTGTCAGTTAGTTCATCTAATTTTTGTATCCCTGCCTGCTTCAGTCCAGTTGAAGCCATGGAAACCATTCTCTCCATCTCCAGGAAACCATCTGTCAAATCAACCTTATGCCCGTCGCTGAGCCTTTCAACTTTGCCAGTCACCTTTACTGTTTTAATATGATTCTGCTCTGCAATAAGTGCCAGAGCCTATGACTCTGTGCATCTAGGGTCATTGTCACTACCATCTTCAACAATGGGAGACAAGCTCGGTGGATGGCTCATGCTTTCCACTTCTTGATCCTTCCCATTGCAACTCAAGAGCAGGTTTCCCTTGCCTTTGCCTCAAATAGTCCAATTATTGTTCAACAATGGAGAGTTTGGCAGCTGTTCTAGCGCACCTGACTCTAGAGGCTTTAAGCTCATTGTTTGGCTTTGACAGTGCATCTTTAAGCATCTTATTCTCTTCTTCTATTGCCAATACTTTTACTGTATGGTAGTCAATTACTTCCTGAGGATGTTCTTGATGGTTATCATTTAAAATCACCATTATTAATCGATGAATTGTTGTCAATGAAGAAGCAGATGACTTAAAACTATCTTCTCTAGAATTATTATGATCATCGCCAACACAACATGCTGTCATCCACCTAACTTGGCTACCCAGCACATTCTTTGTTCTATTAGCTTTCTTGGGCAACATTCTGAGTGTTCTAATCACTACTGAGATTACACAGTCATTTGCACCAAGCTGTGTAAACAGCACCCCTTTTAGTGACAAAATACATGATTCACTAGGTACATAATTGATATTGCCCATGCCAAACCATGACTTTTGTTAAATAGGCGGTATGCCAGAGTGTTGATCTGTCTCCTGTTGCATGTGAAAATTTGTGTGTTCCCTTACTTCTAAGCTCTCGATCACGAGGAACAAACACACCTCCAAATCCACCTATCGCATAGGGTCAACACAACCCATTGATACTGAGAACAAAACCTTCCCTTTTACTCACCCTCCTAGCTTGCTTCTCACTTCTTACATTAAAAGAGCTCTTATCTTCCTTTGAAGTCTCTATCCTTGAGCCTGCAAATAAGTCTTCCCTGTTGTCTACTTCCTTATTTATTGTCAATATCCACATGATCATTGGATTCAATAATGTAATCTCGCTGTTAGGACAGATGTCAGAGCTGAAGAAAAGGTAGCTGCTCCTTGAAACAGTTGTTCCCTCTAACTGAGAATTTTCTTCATCAATAGTGCTGATGAATAGCTGTGAACCCCACGAGTTACATTCAACTCCAGAGTATAATGCCAAACCCACAGGAAGCATAAAGAAGTATGCCACAACTTCATTATAGCCTGGAATTCGCATCAGACTTCTTGTAAGTTGTAGAAGTCTAATAGTGAATAGGTAACCAATGGTGATAGCCGCTGTTTCTCCATCAATTGTTATCCAGAAATGACTTTGTTCCCCACACCAGTAAAGCTTCAAGATCATTAGGAAAAATCCCAACCAGGATCTCTGCCACATACAACCAGTTGGAGCATACCCGCCAAATACACCAATCAAAGTCCTTTTTTATGTCCCAATTGTGGATTGCCACACTAACCTGACCAAACAACTCTTCATCATGAAAATTAATTTCTTGCTCCCAGCCTGAAACAGTTTCTTCTGCAACTTTAGCATGTTGTTTCACCAAATTACCTTTGGCAATATTGTCTACAAGGGTCTGAAACAGCTTCTAATTCAAACTCTTTAATCTTTCCTCAGATTGTTGGCATGCCATCATGTTTTGTTAGATATTTGGAGACAGTCTGCACCAGCTTTGGAAGTGTCCTATGCGAAAACCAATGGGATAATGTGGTGGCTGCTAATACTGATACTAGCAGTGTTAGGACTGAAGATTAGGTCCATCACTGTCATGGGCATGGTTCTGCCATCGAACGAGGATATCACCTCATCATCAGACAACCTCCTCATGCCCTGTTGTTGATCTGTGGTACAGTTATCCCGATTTAGGATCAACCCATCATGCTCATGATAATACTCTCTACTCAAGGGTAGCCATGAAAAGTCAAATACCATGCAATGCTGGTCCAACATAGACCAAGCACAATCACCAAAAGATATCTCATCTAAGCTGATGACCCTCAAGAGATCACCCAGGTCCCATATGCAATCACAATCTCGAACTTGAATCAAAGAGTACACATGCCCTATAATGCGAGTTTTATCCCCTTCTCTAACATCTTGATGACAAGTAATTTTTGGTGTCATAGAAAACAACAAATCTGAAGTGTTTTCGTACCTTAGACCGCAAACAAGATGCTCGACCTCTTTTGCCAATGAGCAGGAGGAATCATTCATGCTGTTTTTTCAATTGATAGCTGTTCCACAACCACAAAGACAGACACCCATCAATCACTAACATCAACTCTCCAAGCCCCTTGTATTTGATGTCACTTAGAAATGATGGTTTTAATCTGTCATAGATTTCACAGTAACAAAGAATCTCTAGAGTAATTCAAAAGATTTCTGATCTATGCAAATTCATTTCAAATCAAACCAAGCATCTCCCAATCTGATTTTCAAGAACAGGTACCAAGATATGGACCTTATAGAAATTCCAGAATTATTTTAAAATCTATTTACAGAAAACCCCTTATTGCAAATGCAATTGCTTTTTGGGGGAAATTGGTTGCTTCATGGTTTATAGAAAGAAGAAATAAGGGGCTACTAAGATGGCTAGCCACCAGCTGACTGCTGATTAGATCAGTCATTCCTAAACTCTGCATCTTTTCTTTGGCAGTTCTTTGAAATGTTACACTGCTCTTACCCTCAATCCTAGACATGTTTCAGCAACTCTGCCTAGGGCTAATTATCCTCCACTGTTCCCAATTCAACCAAGAAGGATTTATCCCAAATTAGCCCCGCAAATTTCAAATGAACTTATCCAGCTGCCAAGTATTCATTTATCTTTTCTCTCCAAGCCACTTCAAGGGATTGTGAGGCATTTATCATCCTAAGCATTCCTGTTGGCTCATCATATAGCCTCCATAGATTCAGTGGCCCTACAAAGTATAACCCATCACCCTACATCAACAATCAAGGGGCTTCAAATTAAGAGCAAGCACTCAGGAGACTGGTAACTCTCACCATCCAAAAAACAGAACTCCCATTGCTCCCTTTGAAGCAACCCTAGCATGAAGTAGTGCAGATCTGTTTAGCCCTTGTGAAGGCGATACAAAATAATGTTGAAAACAGCAGAGGAACAAAGAGAATGACTCATCAAACCAGCAATTCCAGCACAATCCAGGAATGCAGCCCTGATGGTCAGGGCCCAATCTACCAACCTGACGCTTGCTATTCTGCCCAAAACACTTGGATCCAACCAGACACTGCAGGAAGGTGCTTAAGGGGCCTCTTAACAAATTCAACATGGTAAAAGGGAAAAATGAAGAACAGGAACAGTTGGACTAGTATGCTCCTTGAAAAATTCAAATGGCTAAATTTCAATACTCATTTAATGAAAAATACAGGCCACAATCACTTAGCTGTTTATTTCTTCCAGTCACAGTATGATAACATTTGATGTATATATTATCGATCATGCTGTTCACAGTGAAATTAATTTTTGGTGATCTCTTGATCTATCTTAGTTAGGTCAATTGTCTGGTTGAAGAAGAATTCCTTCTCAAGCTGGACTTTTGAGAATTTCCCGCAATTCATTATTCCAGCTTATGACTTTGTTTGTATAAGCCCGCTGTTGTAATTCCTCCTTCATTAGGGATAGAATATATTTAACATTATTAAAAGAAAGTAACATGACATTTCTCTCAATCCATCAACAAAGATAGCATCTGCCTTTTAGTTGCATTAATATTCACATTGAAATTGCCCTGAATGAAATATAACTTAGTAAACATAGAAAACATCATGGAGCCCACTGAGCATTCATAACAAATGGTCATGGAATAATTTTAAAAATACACAAACAACAAACCCCCAAAATATGTTTCCTCAATTCACATTCTGTACACATACGAGAGTTTGCATGTTTTGCACATATAGGAGAGTTCCATGGGATATTTTGGGTAACAATCTTATCATATATCTGCTGCTAAGTCATCACCCACTTGCCCTCACAATGAATGAATGAATGTTTTTAATAACATCCATGAGGCCAAACAGCCTATGGGACCTGCGGATAGCCAGCAACATGGACACCTACTTGATCTCCCTTTCCTTTTGTAACCTGGATCTTCTATTGTGTATCTTGATCAAGTAATCAGCAATTTTTGTTATCCTTCTTCTTCAAACAAGTTACTCAAGTAGCCCACATTTAAAATCTTGATGTAGTTGACCCGAATATCTCTATAAACTAGACATCCAATGACATAATGCAATTCCGTCTCCACCAGATCCAAAGTACAATAACAACATCTTCTATCTGTCCACTCTTCTTTAAGTATCGTCCACCTTCCGGTTTCACACCTACGCTGATGCAAACTAGTTCTTAGCTGAGCCATTAGCATTTTTGCTTTCCATTTTATTTCTGCTCCTATATAGTTCTTTTGTGCATGGCCATATTAAGGATTGAAATGCTTGATATAGTAATCTCTTTTCCTCTCAAGTTGCTTTGTCCACATGCTTTCTTCGACTTTTTCTTGCATGTACTTTTTCATTGCGCCATTGTTATTCAGGCACTCTTTTATGCTAATACCCCATTTATTCATCCACTTGTCATTTTGTTTCGTCCGTGTGCTCTTCCTTCTGTCTAATTTCTCTTATGCTGCCATTTTGGGCCAGTGAGTTAGCTTCATGTTCTCTAGCCTCTTTATATAACTTAGCAACCGGATCATAGCCGACAACTCCACAAGAAAGACCCCAGCTTCAGCTAAGGCAATCTCATAGCGAACAAACAATTTTATTTTGAGGCTACTCATGATTAGATGTTTTTATAATCTCTCTATCTATCTCCACTTCATTGCTGATGTGTTGCCACCCCAAATTTCACACCCGTATAACACTACCGGTACCAATAGCAACCCAAAGAGAGTTCTCTTAGTTTTCTAATCCCAAAGTTCAGCCCTCTTGCATCTATTTTGTAATGAGTATAAGGCTTTCCAACCTCCTCATATTCTTTTTGCTCTACATGTCTCCCAACTGAGCTTATTGTGGAAATCAAGGCCAAGATATTTATAGTCATTAACTACTTGCAAGGGGCTGCCTTCGAAGACAAATTCCATTTGGACCTTCTTTCTCTTCAAGGTAAAGATCATGACCTTATTTTTGCTGGTGTTCACCTGCATCCCCACCTCTTAGCAACAATTCTAGAGCTTTTAAGTGTTCCCTCAAATCCTGCGCTGTTTTTGCCATTAAAATAAGATCATCTGCATATAGAAGCAACTTTATTACGTAGCTGGTTAAGTGAACACCCCCACCACCAAACTTGTCTAGCCACTCCTCTAGTTTGTCAATGTACAACTCAAATAGCGGTGGGCACATTCCTTCAAGCCAAAATGACAAGGAGAAACATATAGAAAAAAGCCAACAGGGTGGACAGAAAATTAAATTAGTATTAAGTATTAACAGACATCCTCCAGAAACTAAATGTGCTATCCATGCTACAGGTTAACAATCTGTCTTTCTACCACAACAAGGAAAGTCATTTGAGGAAATTAAAACTGAATATTTGACCATTACCAAGCCCTTATACTACTGTTTTGTCTTGGTTAACAGCTTATATTGCATAAATACAATTAAACTTGCAGATTATACAACAAAGCAGGTAATACTCAGCTCACTAATATAACTCTACTGGTCTTATCAAGAGAAATGAGGCAAAAGTTGTTACATGTGATATGATAGAAACCCAATCCCAGCCTCGTGGTTTATCACTAGCACCATATCGATCAAAATATCGTCTTTTCTGAGATTTTGTCATCTTCTCTTTTGCCTCCTTCTTCGTTGATGCTAAATTCTTGGCATTCAGTTGATCTGCTGCATCCATGTCCTTGTCATGATCCTGCCATCATCCACATCATTGTTTAGACACACAAACATGCTTCACTAACATGAAGATTAACGTATACATAGGAGAAAAAAAGATAGCAATTTTTTCAACCAATTAAATCAGAAGCTTAAGAAGCATAGGATAACAAAATTCAATTTCTAAAGAAAACAAATAGACCCATCATGGACAGACAAGAAAGGAAGCCTAAATGAGACGTGTTATGATGGTATGATGTGATTAAACTACCAAATTGAACAACAGATTGTGTATTTAGGTGGGTTTAAGAAAGATTCACAGCTCTAAATATTGAGGCAAGCCACATCTTCTTTCAATGAAGTATATTCCCTCTAGGAGGATGATCATCTAAAAGGGTTTGTTATTTCTCATGGACATTGCAACTGGATTTGGAATAAGGCTTTGTCCAAAGGTTCTATAGAAACAGGACCTATGGCTAGCTTGTATGTAGCATGTACTTCGAAAACTAGTATCTGGATACTACATAATAGTTTCCATTGCTAAGAAAAACATTACCTGTGAAGCTTGCATTATGCAAAGACAATTTCTAACATCCCCGATGTAAATCCAAGATTGTAAAGAGAACACATTGCAATGAGACTATCCCTTATTAAGAAGAAAAATGAATGAAAAGAGAAATCCAGTCACAAGCCAGAGAAAGCATAACTGCAAATTGACAGGTGATATCATTTGACATAGAAAACAAATCACAAGGTAAAAATGAGAAAAACAAACAGACAATAACAATAGTTTGAACAAAACATTGGAGACCAAACCACAAACGAAGCCTGAAGGAGTGAACTTCAAAATGTAGTTCTGATGAAGCGATGCACAACAAACTAGGGTCAAGGAATCAGAAGCGAGGAGGGTAACTAGAATTTGAACTGAGAAACATTGTAATCAGATCACCTCCACTTGAACTTAACTTCCAGACTACAAATGACTGACTTAAAATTTTATGAAATGACCCATTTGCAACATATATTTATAAGTTAAGTTTTCATTATATGTGTACACAAAATGAACACACCATGACTGCAATGATGTGCTTCAAAGCAAAAAACTCTGGTAGTTTATCCTTTAACCACTCAGCAAGGTTGTAACACATGTTTTCTCCTGCTTGACTCAATGCCTGTGAGCAAGAAACAACAAAAACGAATATCAATATCCAGAACTGTTATGTAATAATACTATAGCACTGACAAATTCATAGGAATAAAAATTAGATAAGCAACAGAAGAATTTGCACACCAGAGTAAACAACTAGATAAGCAACAGAAAAAATTGCACACCAGAGTAAGCAACAGAAAATTTCTCTTTCTACAATTTAACAAACTGTTCTTCTCAAACTACCAAATTCCTCTTTTACTGCCATCTAAGCTAAGCTATGCTAAGGGCAAAAAGCAGATGATTAAATCTCTCACAAAATGAATAATTTCTTAGGAAAATGTCAACAAGCTCAATAAGTGCAGCACATAAAGTCATTCAATGGAGCAAACCAGAACTACAAAATCATCTCAATTACAAAGAAAAAGAGAAATTACATTGAAGCCCACAATAACCAAAATAGGATAATGGGATTCGAAAAGAAAGCATAATAAGTTATAAAAGACAAGTAATAGAGTAAAACGAATTTGGCTTATGTAAAGTAACTAAACTCAAAGGACAAGAGAAAGGTTAAACACCAAAAAAGGATAAACCTATGGTTGTTAAACACCAAGCTGTAAGACACTGTACAATTGTAAATAGCCCTGCAAGGGAAGGACATCTCGAAGAAATATCAAGTTGATGATCAAGCAGGGAATCATGAAAGGAGACTCATGTCTGCAGTAGGTCTTGGACAAGACAAACCAAGTCAAACTGATCAGAATGTAGTGTGAACAAATATTCAGTATGACAACTCTATTGATAGTCATCTTACAAGGAAGAAAGTGAGTACAAGCCCCCATGGAAAAATTGATTGGAGAAAGTTGTTGAACAGAGATGTCAATATATTAAAGGAGCAAACTAGTCTTGTGATACCAACAATGTCAACGTCTGGTGTGGCCCAACAAGGCAATCCCATCTAAACAATTAAGTGTTATGCATAGTTATCTCTTGCAAAATGAGGCTAAATCACCCAAACATCTAGGCCTATGGATTTACAAAGTGAGCATGAAGATACACTCAAGGAGAAGGGACTGAGCAACAAACACTAATTGGATGATGCACTGCAATGAATCATAATCTGAAGCATGAATTAGGACCCTCTTTATGGTAGCACATTGAGAGATCACAAACTAGAACCTCAAACCTCAAACCATAATAAACTGTAGGTCCAAGAAATTATATTCTTGGGTATAAACAAATACAAGCCCTTCCCCACGTGGTTATGTTTACCCAACTACCACTATTGTAATCCCCCTCCATCTCAGCCTTAACCATTTGCCACCAGTCAAATGTTGATTCCTCTAGCGTACTGAAGTGAACTAAATTTTCCAAAAATCTACAATAGGATTTAGCTAAAATAATTGATCCAACTTCGCATTCAAGCCATGGCCTTAATGCTGTAACGCACCCCATAAAACTTCTTGCAAGTTTCTATTAACTAAAAAGGTTCTCCCACTGGTCTTGCCTTCCAGCCTCTCTTCCTCAATTTTGAGGTACATAAAGGCGTTCTTCTTCACCCTGCCATTTATCTCTTCATTCTCTGTCATAAATATATCAAACAAGAACAGTTAGGGTATAGTTTTAAAACTCAGAGTTAGCAAAAACTCGACAGCCCATAATTTTGAATTGAACTTGGGACTTTAGAAAGTATTAAAAAATATTTAAGTTCATAAAAAGTAAAAATAAACTTAAATAACAATTGAACAGAGAATTTAGAGAACTCAATACATATTTTTTCTATTAATTTTAGACCAAAAAGGAGGACAATGCACATTCTAGTGTCGTATTTGATACAACAATTGATTATCAAATAGAAAATTACAAATCCATAAAAAATATTTTACGAGTTTTTCCTACCAAAGCTACTCATTTTTTTCACAGACTTGAACTAGATGGTGAAGGTTCCTTCCCAAAAACTATATCACCCTCAAGCATATCATTGTCCAATGCAATTCCTCCTAATGCTTCTGCTTTTGCTTTTGCATCTGCTTCTGATTCTGTAGCTTCCTCTCAAAATAAATGATCTCCTCCTCAGTAAATAGTGTCTCCATATCCTCGAAATCCAATCTATACAAAATCGATGTCATTCAATTCTATCACATCATGAGTGTCCTCCCCTTCCACCTTTCTGAGACGGAGACAATCGTTGTACTTCAAAAATGAAGTCATTGAGTTGCTTTAAGATCAACCTATCACATTCATTCATGTGAATGGCCTCAAACATGTTCCAATTGAAACAAAATATGAATGGCTAGGCTTTGAAGATTTGGTAATTTTGCACTATAATCTTCCCACCACAAATCTACAAAGAATATTATTATATTTATGACTTTGGAAGTAAACAAGAATTGATTTACTAAACAAACAAGTCTATTGTTTAGAAGACTACAATTGAACTTTTGAAGGCATCAATTCTTTTGCCTAGTTACTGGGTCATTCTCCTTTGAATACACAAAGGTGAAGAAAACAACCTCCCCTCACACACTTGTCAATCTACAACTCATCAAGAATTGTCTCTAAGAGTTTTGTCAGGTGTCATCCTCTCTAGACCATGTTGAGGCCATCCATAACCTCATTGTCAACCTTTAAGGAATTGAAGAAAAAAAACTTGGGACTCAAGTAAAAGGTTGTTCGTTGTTGCATGTATGTACTGATGGAGCTTCTTCTTTAACCTCCAACCATTTATTTACCAAATGAGTTCATATTTTCTTTTAATTTCCCCATAGTAAGGTTAGATAGCCTCCTTGGCTTTGTCCACAGCATCATACATAAAACCCATTGGACTTTTTCCCCATCCACCAAGCATAGAACCCTAACCAAAGCTTTTGACAGTTAAAACAAAATAGTCTATATTTTTAAAATTAAATCAATAAAAACTTGAACGACAACAACCAAAAAGAAAATGACAAATCTAAAAACTAAGAATTTATAAGTTTTACAAACCTACAAAGCAATGGAGTTGATTACTTTGTAAGTTCATAAACAATAAATTTAAAGTTACATGCCTCTTGCTTGTGTTCTTGGAAAACACATCAACAAAAATTATCTTCAAGACCCTTTCCCCTTTAGCCTTCTTTGAATATGGTGACTCCAATCACCTAGTGTTCACAAACATCTACATAAGAGACAGACGTTAGTGATAGGCAATGCTTTGCAATGTGATGAAGTTGGTGGTGAATAGTGTAACTCTAAATCACACAAGCTCCTTTATTTTGGTGTATACTCTCATCAAGTTACGCACCCAAGAGTGGTTGTAGGTCCATTTGGTGATGTTTCTCGCTTCTTTAACAATGGTTTTCACCTATCCAAGTTTTTCACACTAGTAGGGTGCCTCTCCTCAAAAAGTCTAGTTGTTGCTACATATGCTACTACATTGTCAGCCACAACTTGGACAAGATTCTCAACACCCAATACCATGATGACATCCTAAAACATATTGCATAAAGTCTCAAATATTTTCCACTTCACAGGAAGCATCACTGTCTTCAAGAACAGAAACTGTCCACCTAAAGCCACCAGGAAGTGGATCAATGTGTGGTTCCTGCCATCCATCCAGTAATCAAGCAATATACTGCAGCTCTTTTTTGTGCCAAATTATTTTTGGATCTTCTACTATCACCTCAGTATTTTTCACAACTTCCTCCAAAAAGGCCCTGCACAAGTCTTGTGGCCTAGGTACCTTGAATGGCAACAGTCAAGGCATCTACCAATGATTCCTTACATGGGCTCCTCTTAAAATGGAATGGCAAGTTGTCATGATACCAAATATTTGCAGCAGCCTCTTTGCTTCTCCAAGTTCCAAGCAATACCTTTTAAGTGAAGATTGGCATGAAGGATGCTACAAAAAACAAAGAAGCCTTGTGAATGCAACTAGCTAGAACTCTCTACAGTGGATAAGCCCCATATTCTTGGGCCAAAATAAGAGCCTGCTAATTCAATACCTAAATCAGGAAGACCAATTGGCTCAAATGTCTTCTTCTTTTGTCTTTAGTTCTCCTTGCAGCTAACAAATAGAACCTTCATCTCTTGACTAATTTTGAATTCCATTGAACTACACAACTAAACATCTAGGCCAGAGATTTGTGAAAGGTGATATTTGGGGTAATTGATGCTTCCTCTCATCTTAAAGCTAAATAATTGTTTACCACCATCCATGAATCAAACCTGGTTTTCCAATTTTGCAGATAGAGATAGTGGTTAAAATGAATAAAGGCCAGAAATGGTTGGAAAGAGACTTAATTGGCCCAAGATGTTGTCCAGCTCCAAAAATCCTTTTACCTTCAGCTTTAAAGCCTTGTAACAATTCCTACAGGACTTGGGCATTAGTATAACTCGCTTCAAAGTGCTTTTGCAATTTTTAGGATAAATTTATTGTTAACTGACATTTTTCAAATGTTGGCTGCATAATTGACAAGTAATTGACTGCAGAAATTAATGGATACTATTGACCATTATTAAAACATTCCTGCATGATTGATTTATTCTTCATCACTAACCTATTTCTCTGTAACTGGTTCATACCTCCACAGCTAATGTATTTCTCCAAAACTGAGTATTCCTTCACAGCAAATTTAATTTCTGCAAACTAATTATTCCTCCACAACTAATTTACTTTCTACATAATTGATTCCACCTGCACAACTATATGAAGATACTTATATTTAACACAAGGGTTCCTCCTTCCAACATCATGACATTTCAATTGAATTTTAAAATTTGGTTTGAGTAGCTGCACTGGGCAATTATCAGCAAAAGGACGCAAATAGATGAACTCTCAATTACAATAGCCAGCAGTGCTTACAACTGAGATTGATGGGATAGCCTTACCAACTTGAGATCATGATTAGAGGTGTTAAGCAGCTGAAGTGGCCCTTGGCATCACACAAGGCAATGGACAGAGCAGGTGGAGTACATGGGTAGGCTTGGCATAAACCTCCATCTTGTCAATTTAATTACTTCCAACCTGTATACCATTCACAGCATGTGGGCAAGACTATTAATAAATTGGAATATTGTCACTTTGCATTGAGTCTATCTCACAATATGGCAACAACTCAAATTCACACTTTGGCATTCACCCATTGCAAGCTTCAACTTTGTCTCTCTTCTCTTGATTCTGTTCAACATGAAAAGCAAGAAAATCAAGATTGAACAGTTGCCTTTTGTGAACTACGAAAGCTACACCCCTGCCGAGGATACCATGGGAGAATACCACATGAAGTTGTTGAATTAACTGTTGGCATTTGCCAATGTGTCTGTAGAAGGAGATTTTGTAGCCAAGACAACTTGGGTGGTAAATTGAGCTGAACCCATTATTGTCAAGTTGTGATATTAAAATATCTACATTGCGAGGCTTCCAATCTAATAGTGCAGGAGATGAGTGTTATGTTGGAGGATAACACAGGACAAGTCACCATTCAGGTCATTGATGCGGTGAATTACCACCAGGAGTTGCAGGAAAATTGTGTGATACAGGTTGGAATGAACCCTGGAAAGCATTAAGTGTTGGCACAACCAACATTTGAAAGAAATGGATATTGATCAGATTGCCTGGGACAGAATCCTGCATACACCAATGATGATATCCTGCAATAAGGCTGCAGCCTCCATGATTCAGGAGCATGACCAAATGACGAGCATCACCCAATTACTAGCAAAACAAAACTTTAAAATAATTTATAAATCTGTGAATGCAAAGACACTGTGAGGACATGTTTAGTTGGAAGCATTACATCAAGAAACAAAATTCATGCTGGTAAACCTTGAAAGTGTTGGGGAATTACCCTGGTGTAAAAAAACAAAATCTATGGAAAATTGAGAGTTTTGTGTAGAATAACCCAAAGCCCTAAGCAGAACTGTTCCACTGAGTACAGAAAGCCTTCAAAACATAACTAGATGAACAACATAGTTCAGTGAGGATGAAGAGATGGAGTCAACACACAATATAAGGAGGATCAACAAGTTGGAAGAAAACCAAGACAAGGACAGATGCAGAACAGACAAAAGATAGGCAACACAGGTTGCAGAAATCAGAATTTGAGGTAAATGAATTCTCATAGATGTTAGAGGAACAAATCAAGCAACAAGAAATTAGAGAAAATTTTCAAAATGATGAGAAAGCAAAGACAGAGAAGGTAGAATATTGTATTCCAGGGTTGTAAGAGAATGAAGAAGATTTGGCAGGAATCTATGCTGCTCGGATTGGTCATCCTGGCCCCCATACCCAGCTTAAATGGGTCCAGTGATGGGTCCCCTGGGGTCCACCCTGGGCAAAGCCCGGACAGCCCAAGTATGTGTCAGGTATTCTAAGACATACCCAAGGGGTACTCAAGTCATCCAAGCTGTGCCCTAGGCGAACCTAGGAGAAACTGTGAGCAGAAATAAGCATTCTGCATTTTTATTGTATGGGTTGTGAGACTCATGGTGTCTGTCACATTATTCTGGGCACTGTTAATGTAGCCTTTGGTTTCTTCTCCAGTTGCTAAACCCACGCTAATAGCTGGTGGATTCTTAGGATTAGTAAGGTGCTCCTGTTGCCTTGTAAAGCACTTTGTTTGAAACAACCATTCCTGCACCCCCTGCTCTCACCACTACTTTGCCCTCCTCCATGGCACCAGTCTCCCCTTCATTGTAGGAAAATAAAGTTGATCAGAGACCACAATTTTGCCCTTCACCATATTGAGGTTGAGGCTGCCAGCAAGGCAACAGCATGACCTGCTGTTGGTGGATGCATACACCAAACAGCTGGTCATTTTCTGATGAAAAATTATAAGCTTCACCATTTTCGTATAATACTTGATGGCAGCCATATTTTCTTTGATGATAATATTTGTGGGCAAGTATGGAAGGCCGCTGTAAATGAGGTCATTCTAGAAATTTCTAATAAGGTTCAATTAAAAGTTATACAAATTCATAATTCGCTTAATAGTTAATCCCATCATGTGGTATGGACTACCCATATTCACATAATTTCAATTAATATACTTAGAACATGCGTAACTTACCATCATTTAAAAAATACCTACCACAAGAGGAAAGTGGGGTTTGGTTGTTCACTGATATTTTATTTTTAAATATGTTTAATATATTTATATTGTTATTAGATTATTCTTATATATTTTTAAGATATATATAGATATAGGTATCATCCAGATCTCCCTTTCTATATAACTGGGTGAATCAGTCACAAGATCACTTGGCTTGCTTCCACCAGCCATTGGGGAGAGCAGAGCACTCAATCACCAGGGCAAGTTATTAGAAAAGTAAGGCCCCAGTTGGATAGATTGGGAACTACCAAACTGACATTCTCCCACCCACTTCTTTTCCCTACCTCCCTTTATTGGATTGGTGGGGAGAGCTAGGAGGTACAGTTAGCAGTAGCACTCACAAGGGGCAGGTAAAACTGAGATGAATGAATGACTTATGCCAATATAGAGAGAGCAGGAGTGGTGGTTCTATAAATGAGAGGACGGGTTCACCCCCACATTACCTAGACCATGTTATATATATATATAGAGAGAGAGAGAGAGAGGGAACTACCATACTCCTCAGCCTTTCATTCTTGGTGCATACTGTTCCAGGTTCCTATATAACTGAGGCCATGAAGCTGACATTCTCCCACCCCTTCCTTTCCCCTACCTCTCTATAGTGGAGAGGTGGGGAGAGCTATGAGATACAGTTAGCACTCGAAAGGGGCAGGTAATACTGAGATAAATGAATGATTTATGCCAATATATAGGGCAGGGGTGGTGAGCCCTATAAATGAGAGGAGGGATTTACCTCCACATTACCTAGACCATGATATATATGTATGTGTGTGTATGTATGTATGCACATGCATGTATGTAGTATGTATTGTATGGCTGAACCCAGCCATACAAAACCTGGGTGAAAAAAATCAGAGAACTGCCAAACCAAACCCAAACCCAAACTGGCAACATAGGCAGGAATATATACTAAGCTTCTAAGCAAGATACATTAGTTAAGAAAAAAGAGGTTGATGCTAAGATTAGCCAAGAGATGGAGTTGTTATAAGAGGAAAAGAGAAACCCCCTTGTAGGGTTGGAGTTATTAATGGATGGCAAGCCAATAGATGTTCTTTGCGGAGAGTTTCTGAGAGGAAATAGTTAGGATTTAGGACTGTGTTTGAAACAAAATTGTTGAAAAGAACATGAACAGGTAGAAGGAATCATGTCATATCCTGAAGATAGAGAAGTCCTTAATGAAGAGGAGATTGATGATAAAGCTGAAGATAAGCACATCAGTGATTGCACTCTTGAAAGTAAAATTGAAGTTCAGACTGATACGCATATTGCAAAAATGGTAAAACCATTGCACCTATGAGGCCATGCCTGAAGATAAATGTGAAAAAAAGAAAGAGGTAGAGGAAATGGGTACAGCACTTTCCCATAGAGATGTCAGTAAATGTACCACTTGGAAGTGGCATTGTTTACCAAAAACGACCAGTCACTATATCCAGCGCGATAAATGCAGTTCAATGCAGCAAGAAGCTTCGTAGCAGAGAAGATAATATTTTTTAAAATGGCCAAAGTAAACATAGTGAAAGAGCGTATCATTGGGGAGTTTGATAATGAAAACATGAACGAGATAAGCATGTGTGCCAATTTGATAAATTCTCATCAGGTTTTGTAAATTTTGTTGGTACTGGGAAGATATAGGAAAATAATTTACTCTCATAATTATAGCAGCAAGAATACTACATGCTATGGTTTTGCTTACAGCAGTAAATTGATCTCAACATTCATTTAATATCACATGGCTATTTTGTACGTAAATTTTGAAGAGAGCAATGTACTTGCTATGGCAGATTTCATTGAGTTTACAGCAAAGGAGGATGTTTATATTCAATTTGGCTAAACAGTGTATAGTTGCAAGCAAGGTAAAAATTAGGTTTGACTTATAGAGAAAACAAATGAAATCAAATGAAACTAATTCTAAACCAGGGGTTTCAGAATTCTTCTTTGCAATGGGGAGAAAGATGCAAACTTATAGAACCACCTAGTGGGCGACTACTAAAATTGGAGATCGCATTGCTGGAATTTGAGCCACTGAATTATCCATTATAAAAATTTATTAAGAAAATGTTTGTTTGTCTATCAGTTAAGAGATTGGGGGCATGCTGGCCTCCCACAATGGCCATGTTTTTCAATATTTGGAATAAGTTGTTCAATTTTTATATGGTAGGAAGGTAGGCTGGAGATTGATAGAAAAAGTATTGATAGGAAGGAGGCAAAGAAAATGGGAGGACTGTTGTTCAAATTTGTGTTTCTGGGGCTTCTTCCTTTTGCACAAGCTACTATTATGACTGTTAAGATGTGTTTATTTTCTATGGAACTTTGTGATTCCTATTTTCTTCTTAACATACTATTTTTTTTCTGATATTAAAGCATACAGAAACTCCCTTATTCCTTTCAAGCTATATCTTGTCTTTAATCCAAACATTAGTACCTGGTGATGCCATAGTCAATGTGTTCTTCTTTAATTATTTTCTGTCATTGGATTAGTTGCAAATGGGTGTAATAGAGGGAAACAGAGCAAGGAGCATCAATATTAAACATGGCAGGGTCCAGGAGATTAGTTATATGCCACCATCACTCAGAAAAAGTGGAAAGTTTTGAATAATTATGTACCATTTCAATAAATCATCAGCATATGAGGAAAAATCTAAACTAATAGACAATAAAGATTTGCAATTTATGATTATTTAAGGGGTCTGACAAATGCAGTCATCACTCCAACTATTTATGGAAGCTTTCAGAAAACTGACAAGCTGTGATTGAATTTTCTGATATTTTTTCTTGACATAAACTTTTACTAATCTACCTTGGAGAGTTAGAAAATCCTGTTGCGGCACCAAAAAAAGTTACTTCCTACAGAACTACTTAACTGTGAAAATTTACTGAGAAATTCTCAGCATTATCTCTATGAGGTTTTTTACAAGCCTCGCCAACATGCCTGGCATAATATATTTTGGTTTTTGGGGGCAAATTAACTTATACTGTATTTTTTGTATATATTGTTCAAATTTTTACATCTCTAGGTTTCGACCCATTAATGAAGATCGTGTTGAAACAAAACTCGCCGAATAATCTATGTCCGCCCCAGGTCCAAATGATTTTTAAAAAGCCATATGTTTTGGTAATTGAATAACAGTCTACCCAATTAGTGGGCATCCCTAAAATACGAAAACAATGGCAATCGCAATGGAACTACACATATTATGAATTCCCTAAAATGCAAAAAAAAAATTGAAGTAGAATCTACTACCAAAAACAACCAATAAAAGAGCTTTAAAAATATATTGAAATGTTAACGAAGAGAAAATAACCCGATACAATTGTTACACATTTCGTGGGGCGTCCATAAAATGCTACAAAAAGATGAAACAAAATATACACCAAGATAGCCAATAGCAGAAAAAATAAAGCCTAACTGGAAACAAGAAAACGAGCAAAAAACCAAACAGAAAGGAAGGAACCTGATCGTGTAGACCTTCAAGGATTGCTTTCTTAGCAGGCTCAGAATACTTGATGTTGTTGAGATTGTTGAGGTCAAATTGAGGGATGTCCTGAGGGTACCCATCCGGCAATGAGATCTCCAGGAACAATGGAGGAGGTGCACCTGCATCATTCTGATCTGGATCAATTCTGAGTCTGAATCGGTGATCGTCAATCTTGGAGAAGCTGTCATAGAATATGGATTCCAACGCCATCATCTCTTCTTCTACTTCTTCAGACATATTTGCAATTATATATAATCTTTTAACACCCACAAACCAAAACAAAAAGAGAATGTATTGCTATCTCTGTTGAGGAGCTAAGAAGACATTTATCCACAGGCAGGAAATAGACTGTTTCGGTGCATTGCAAAATATTTTGCTTGTATTCGCAACTCAAGGCGTTCTTCTTAGGCAAACTCAAGATAAACGGATAAAAAACATAATGTAAATGCTAGCTTGCTCGTTGTTGTCAAACATTCTCTTTCAAGAGCAAGATAAGCAGCCATTAAAGGTATTGGTTGTCCTCTTTTCAAAAGGCATTGATAGCACACAAAGAGATTTGTTTCTATAATTAGTAAGCTCATCGTTAAGGGTGGGGTTTTGTGGAAGGGGCTTCCTAAAAAAATTTAGTGGGTGTTTATGAGATTGTTTAGAATTTTTTTTTTTTATATTACAATTCCAACTCAACCCAGCAACCGTCTCTTGGGTACCTCGGGCAAGACTAGTCCCCAGGTGAGATCCCTCGCCCGCAAGAAGTCCCACCTCTTAAACCTGGGAGCAAAATCCAACCCGAGACCAATGGGGAGCAAACCCACTGCCCAAGCGAACTCAACTACTCGTTGGGGCATTTTTAGAATTATTTTTAAGTGGGTGGTTTCATAAATTTTGTAGTATAGTTTAAGCTTAAAAGTTTAAGCTCAAATATTTATGGCAATTGTTCATGTTATCAACAAATATAAAATAAATAAAAAATAATTGGTGAGAATTTTCAAAGTCAAATATAAAATAAATAAAAAATAATTGGTGAGAATTTTTAAACTCAAATATAAAATAAATAGAAAATATTTGGTGAGAAATTTCAAACTTCATACGATTAACAAGTGGCAGAAAAAATCCTAAGCTAGTGGGGTGATTTCTAGTCCCACCAATGCCTGGAATTTGTAACACAGAGTACAAGTTGTCAAAGGAAATTAAATTCTGCCTTCAGGAAGCTGTATGAAATAAATCGATAGTGGGATTGGAGGTAGAGTGAATTAATGAGGTTAATAAGCACTTCATGAGAAGCAATGGCAAGTGCCTATAACTATAGATGAAGTGTTCAAATGTGATCAACAAAATGGATGCATCGATCAGGTTATGGAGCTCAAAGAAGCAGTCTACCTTTGTAGGCTTCATCACTGACCAAAGGCTCAAGAAAATTTTCCTAAACAAAGACATTCTTTGTCTTGAGGCATTGAGGATCGTTATCAAAAGGCAATTTTGTTTCTTGAGCAACAGGACGAGGGTGAACACGGATATTTCATTGTGTTTCCTGGCTAGACTGTTGGATTTGAATCTCCTAAAGCTCTAGTGTCTACTACTACTAAGGATGGTGTTTAAAGCAGCAATATTAGTGGATGATGTGGATGTGGTTGTGGTGGCAAAGTTGGGTGTTGGGATCCTATTGCCTGATGACATTGATAGAATGTTTTTGCGAGGAGTGGAGGTGGAATCGCACCCATTCATCATGAATTTATACGCGGATGGCTTGGCTCGACACCAACACTGGGCGACCCTTAGCTACAACTTCTTGTGTCGTAGGTTGGGTCTGAACAAAGCAGTGGAATTTTAGTGGTGTCGGGAGTTTGCAGACATGGTGGAATCTACAAGATTCTATGATGAAGATGACTGATGGTCGAGAACGGATGGGTGGCAAATGGTTTTTGCTTTAGCTTGGAGGTTATCGTTTAGCAGTGAGGTTGAAATATGTGACCACCAGTAAGGGTGAAATTTTGGTTTTTTGTTTGTTTGTAAAGGGATGTAATGTTAGTTGTGATTCGCCGAGGGGTAGAAACGATTGTATGTTTTGCTTATTATTATAATCCACGATTGTATGTTTTGCTTATTATTATAATCCATGCAGCTCTATTGTGTTTTACATATCAAAAAATATATATATAAAACAATGATAACTATTAGTAAAAATTTCAAAAGTTTCTAAATCCATATTAGAGAATATTCAAAAAAGTTATATTATTCTAAATTAATTTGTTTTTTATAATAAACATTATAGAATGATATATATTATAAATTAAAATACTATATTATATTTTGTCTATAATAATTTTTACGGTTTAATAAAAATATAGCAAGCCAAACTATATGGTCTAATAAATTTAAAAGTTGTAATATAAGGTCTAAAATTGAAAAAATGGTCAAATAGACCATCAAATTCCAACCCTGGCCCATGGAAGGGGGCTTCCTAAAAAAAAATCAATCGGTGTTGCTAAGATTTTTTAAGATTATTTTAAAGTGGGTGGTCCCATGAATTTTGTATCATAGTTTAAATTTAAAAGCTTAAGCTCCTATATTTATGGAAGTTGGTGGGCTCATGAATTTTATTATTTTGCATATTCAATTCGCAGCTTAATAAATATAAAATTAATTAATTAATTAACTTTGGTGGGGCAATTTCTAGCCCCACCCCTTTTGAAACGGCTAAAGTTTTTGAGCTAAAAAATAGGGGTTGCTATTGTTGAGGAAAAGATTCTAATTAATCCTCTAGCATTTTTTTTTTGCTTCATGGAACCCCTTTCTCCTTCAAAATAGTTCCCCAAGCCCCCCAATGAGACCTCACCCTAAGTTTTTGAGCTAAAAAATAGGGACTACTATTAATGAGGAAAAGACCTTAATTAATATGTAGCCCTACCCTTTTTGACCCACTTAAATTTTTAAGTTAAAAAGTAGGGGTTGCTATTATTGAGGAAAAGATTCTAATTAATCGTATAGCATTTTTTTTGCCTCATGGGACCCCCTGCTCCTTCAAAATAGATCTCAAAGCTCCCTGTGGGACCCCATCCTAAGAGGTTTATTGGGTTTGTTAATAGGGAATATCGATGGATTTATGTTAATTGGATATGTTTTGTTAAGATATGTGTTAATTTAGTGATTCATAAGACACAACGTTTGCTAAAAATTTTATAAATGTGGTGACATGCTAAGTAGATTTGATCTAAGGGAAACTCCATAGTTAAGTGCATTTGAATTGAAGTAATATTAGGATGGGTGACCTTTTAGAAAGTCAAGATGCTTCATCTCTCAAACATCACCTAGATATAATGGTTTTTGAATGGATCATTCATGCTCATGAGAGATGAGTTCATGTGAATCATTACTCATTAAATATGGCACAATAAATTTGATTGAAAAAACTCTATGGTTGAATCTCAATAAAACATCATAATTTGACACACTATGAAAATACCATCAACTTGTAAGTGTTTTGTTGTTTTGTGAAGAATAAGTTTTCCCACAAAATAAGACAATTCCAATGACTAAATAATATTTTGACATGAAACAATATTTTTAAATTTTTTACTTGAAAGCCCATTCGAAAAGTCTATCAACTAAATATTATTTTAAAAATTGTATTTGTAAGTTTTAAATTAAATATGGTTAAAGGCCCTAGTGTAGTGGTTACATGTTATCTTAATTATGGTGAGGTTTGTAGTATAGGTTCAATGATATCACAATGTTCTTATAATATTATCATTAATCTTTCACATCTTCAATGCTCTCTAGTTGTATATTGTTGGAAGAACATGGAAGAATGACTATCTTTACAGTTTTGTGTTGTCATAGATGTCACCATGTTGTGACTACAAGTCTAATTTAGTGTTTGATCTAGTATTTTGGTCTGGTATCTAAACTGGTATTTGAGCTACACTCTCCAGTATTCTTGTCTACAATCCTCTACAGTTGGCAGTTGATGCTTGCAGTTTTGGAAAAAAAATTATGGTTGTTGAAGGCATGCATATTCAGAATGTTATGTGCTCTAGTGCTTGTACGACATAGTATGATTATTCTGTTGGTTGCTTTTTGCTTTGAAGTCTATTCCTGGCCGACTTCTTAGGTTAATTGTGAAATGGTGGATTAATTTTTCTATGTGGATGTATGTGTGACCTATCTTAGGTCTATGCCGACATGATGTAGCGTGTTGGATGTCTGAATTGCTTCTTGGAAATATTTTGTGAATACTTGGAGCCAACACTTAGTACTTTTGGTAAATATGAAGTGCATCTAATTAGGTTGACCTAATTGATGCTTGTTGAGAAGATCAAGTATATATATGTATGTTTTAGACAAATTTAAGAGAGAGAGATAGAAGTGTGTGTGTATATGCGAACAATGAAGCAGTAGTAAATGTGAAAGTGAGAGAAAGTGATGAAGTGTGTTAAGTCAGTTTATTGAGCATCACTGAAACTGCATTAGCACTTGTTAGGTGCATTATTCTCAGCTCATTTTGGCTATGAAGCCCAATTTTATTCTGTAAATCCTTTGTAGGCAGTGAGCTTTTGTATCTAGCTAGTGATTCCTTTCAGGGCAGTGA
Organism: Sequoia sempervirens; assembly: GCA_007258455.2. Classification (NCBI taxonomy): domain Eukaryota; kingdom Viridiplantae; phylum Streptophyta; class Pinopsida; order Cupressales; family Cupressaceae; genus Sequoia; species Sequoia sempervirens. Next base: position 61,649 of record VDFB02024132.1, read on the forward strand.
GCCTTATATATTCAGTTTTAGAACTACTTTATATTGTGAGTTAATCCTCATCGTGGTTTTTCCCTCCTTCAATTTTCCACGTAAAATTTGGTGTTTAATGTGTTATTTTACTTTCTATTTTTTGTATCTCATGCTCATGCTTACTAACAGGATAGTATGGTTGTGGAATTGATAAGTGTTGAAGTTTTAAGTTTTGAATTTTGTGACAATTGATTCACCCCCCCTCTCAGTTGTCTTGCATCTTTTAACAATTGGTATCAGAGCTTTGGTTCCTTGGTGAAGAGCTTAACCGCTTGAGGAGGATCCTGAAGGTTGATTAGATGGATGATAAAGGAGAGCTTCAAACTGCTCTTGAGGATCTTGACAAAGTGGACAGAGAAAACAGAGATCTGAAAGAGAATCTTGATGAAGCAAATGAATGTGTCCAAAAGCTAAAAGAACAACTAAAAAAATTCAAGGAAAGACACAGAGAAGTAAGTGAGCAGCTGAAATAAGAGATAATTGGACTGAAAGTGTCGGTAGAAGAAAATAAAAGAATTGAAGAATGTCTTAACATAATGGTACAAAATAAGTCTAATGAATGCTCTAAACTTGAACAAGAGATAGTAAACTTGAGGACTGAACTGAAAAAGGCAAAACTATGTGAGAATAACTTCAAACCAAGCTCCGATAAGCTTGGAGAATTGCTTGCTGGACATAAATCAAGTAAAGATAGAGCTGGTTTGGGAAATGATGCAAGTGAAAGTTCTAAGGCAAATCAAATGACTCAGAAAAAAGGGAAGCAGAAGAGAAATTAAAGGAATTTTGCAAGAAGACAGATTGTGAGACAGCCTAATGCACAAAGGTATTCCTCTTTCAATGGTATTTTTTTTCCTATAATAAATATGGACACAAAGCAATAGAATGCAGGAGCACGATGAATTAGAATCAGTTTCCTGGCTCTTTCTCTAGACAATGTTTTTCATGCAAGAAGGTTGGACATAAGGCTACTGAATTTAAATCTCAGGTGAGAATGATCAGTTAGGTGATGATGAACAGGTTTCATGGAGGCAGAATGAATCAATCCTTTAATGGCTACTGCTATACTTGCAACAAATTTGGACACAGAGCAAATCAATGTAGGTTGAGAGGTAATGGAGGTCAGACTAATCAGAAAAGTGTTGTCTACTATAATTGTAATAAACTTGTACATATCTCAAAAGTTTGCAGAAGTAAGAAAGGAAAACAATATGCTCCGATAGAGAAGAATGATCTAGTAAAGAAGATTGACAAAGAAGAGATAAAGCAAGAGATGAATAAGATATGGAAGAAGAAAGAAGAAGATGAACCTGAAACTACTGATGTGTTTGTGCCCTCATCCGGTACAGATGATTTATTCGGTAATTAGACCTAGCATGGTCTTAGAAGGAGCATTATCAAAAAAATTATAAAACCCCCTGATGTATGGTGTGTCAAAGGCTGGCACGAGGATGGAATGAGAAGAATGAGTATTCAGAGGCTTTGGAAAAAGAACCAGAAGAAAATATGTTGGCATGATCATTTGCGGACCAACTTAGGGTTTTTTATGTTAAGAAGAATGTTTTTAGCAACTTTTTGATGTTTGTCGCATTTAATGCGGTTTAGGGTAAATTTGATGGTGTATAGGCTAAAATTTGTTAGTCTTCTTGATTAATTGAGAATTTGAAGAACTTGAAAGGTGCCCTGGAACAATCCTAAAGTGAGCTTGAAGCAATTCTAAAGGGAATTCAAAGAAATTGTCACGAGTTATCTAGAATCTTTTCTCTGTTTAAAAAAGGGGAAGAAGAAAAATGAAGAGGTTTCGATTAACAAATTCAAGAAAGTGCATAAATGGACAGAGAATCGAGTGGCATCATTCCACTGAAGCTGAAAGGAGTCAAATTGGACGAATTTGATCATAGAAAGATGAAAGAAATGGAACTAGGGTTGAACGAAAATGAATTACTGAGCTTAAAAACCCTAGGTATGGATTTATAGAGAGAATTTTTGTGGTTTGATGATAAAGAGTTTATTTTGTTCTTGTTGAATCATTTCAAGAACAAAAAAATTGTATTGGACAAACCCTACTTAATCTTGAAGGAAGTGATCAAAGCGATTACCGGCTTATGTAGTATTGGAGATCTTCCTGGAAAGAAAACTGTGAAGTACAAAGATGTGGAGGATCTGACTAGCATTAGTAAAGACCCTCAAGCCCTATGATAAACACTCTCAAGGATTTGGCTGTAAGGTATGTTGTGTATGGTGTTTCTTACAAAATCTATTTTAGAAATTGTGAAGGTTCGACATCAGCTATTGTTGTTTATATGGCACATATGATGATTAAGGAGAATAGGAAATTTGACTTGTGCAGCCTATTGCTTGATAATCTTTCTAAAAATGTCTGAATGTCAATGGTTGAGGGTTATTCCTTTCGGTTTGGATCTTTTCTTGTGTGCTTGGTGATTTACTTCTTGGGTTTCCTACCGGGAAAAGATAATGTTGTGTGGGAATCCAGTATTCCTATTGGGAAACAAATCAACAGATACTTGGAAGAGTTGGAAGATAATGTAAGTGTATGCAAATCTTATTTCACAACCTTGAAAACAAAACTTTGCTCCTATATGTCCGCAACGAGTTAGTTTGAAGTGGGTTCATCCTCCCATAAAAGAGAATTAGAAGTTGTTATTGGTGATTCCCCTCTAGAATCGAAGAAAAGAAAATTTATAACTAAAGACATCATTGTCTACTCGAAAGAGAAGGAAAAAGAATCTCTACCTGGATCTGAATTCTCTAATCCAGATGACATCCAGACTATGTTGATTAAAGGAAAAATTAAGAAGATTGGTGAGATATGGAATGCAGCCTCTCTTGTTGACAAATTGGAAATTGATGACACTCTGGTAGATTATCTATTTCAAAAAGGTATTTATGTATCAAGTGTCTCTGACTCCCTACTAGAAAATTTAGTTGAAATTATTGAAGAAAGAATGTTACTTGAAGGTCCAAAAGGATGTAAGCTTGAAGCCTTGGTTGAAAAGAGGTGTACTAAAGCTAAGCGAAGATTATCTGAACTTATTGTGGAAATAAAGAAATGCATTAAACAAATATCAAATATTTACAAATATTATCTTTGGTGGCCTGTTGCGGTAGATAATTTTAGAAGTAGAATTGAAGCTATTGAATATGAAGTGAACAACATTGGAAAGAAATTTGATATATTTGAAGACAAAGAAAGGAAACAAAGGCTAAGAGTTGGAGAATTGCAAGCTGGATTGATCATTGTACAAAGATAGAGATGATGAGGTGAAGACCTTCTAGCTCCTTAAGGAGATTTTTGAGGTCCAATTAGACCATCTTTCTGGAATACTTACTAATGTAGAAGATGTTGAAAGATAGTGTTCATATTGGTCATCTTCTTTTACTTTGTTGGGCTTATTGGAAAGCATTTGCACAAGAATGGATTTTTCTACATTCAATTGGAAGAAGTTGTGTCCAGTTCTCAAAGAAAGGTACAAAAAGGTGTTTCAATTGAAGAGTGTCATTTTTAATTGAATCCTGAGTGCTTAATTTATTTTGTTTTGTTTGTTTTTGGTGAAGAAGAAAAAGGAAGAGGATAAGGAATTTGAATAGAATGAAGTTAACTGAATTGTTGTCTAAAAACTGTTGGATGGTTGGAAGTTTTTGAAGAATTGGAATCTTTTTGTAAATTTTGATGTCACCATGTTTATATCATTTTTGGCAGCCCTTTTCCATTAATGTCAAAGGGGGGGAGATTTGGAGAGTTTTTGGAAGTTGGGAGAGATTGAAGTGATTGGGGGAGAGTTTGAAGAGATTGGAAAAGTCCTTTTTTTGAATATTCCTTTTGCACATGTTGCCATCAATGACAAAGGGGGAGATTGTTGCAAGAACGGGGAAGAATGAATATCTCTATAGTTTTGTGTTGTCATTGATGTCACCATGTTGTGACTATAAGTCTAAGTCAGTTTTTGATCTAGTATTTTGGTCTGATATCTAAACTAATATTCGAGTTGCACTCTCTCATATTCTTGTCCACAATCCTCCGCAGTTGGCAGTTGATGCTTACAGTTTTGGAAAATTGTTTATGGTTGTTGAAGGCATGCATATTCATAATATTATGTGCTTTGGTGCTTGTACGATGTAGTGGCATTATTTTGTTGGTTGCTTTTTGCTTTGAAGTCTATTCCTAGCCAACTTCTTAGGTTAATTGTGAAATGGTGAATTAATTTTTCCATGTGGATGTATGTGCGACCTATCTTAGGTCTATGCCGACATGATGTAGCATGTTGGATGTTTGAATTGCTTCTTGGAAATATTTTGTGAATACTTGGAGCCGACACTTAGTATTTTTGGTAAATATGAAGTGCATCTAATTAGGTCGACCTAATTGATGCTTGCTAAGAAGATTGGGTATAATATGTATATATTGGACAATTTTAAGAGAGAGATAGAAGTGTGTGTGTATATGCGAACAATGAAGCAATAGTAAATGCAAAAGTGAGTGAAAGTGATGAAGTGTGTTAAGTCAATTTATTGAGCATCACCGGAACTGCATCAGCACTTGTTAGGTGCATTATTCTTAGTTCATTTTGGCTGTGAAGCCCAATTTTGCTATGTAAATCCTTTGTAGGAAGTGAGCCTCCTTGTAAGCAGTGAGCTTTTGTATCCAGATAGTGAGTCCTTTTAGGGAAGTGAGCCTTATATATTTAGTTCTAGAACTAGTTTATATTGTGAGTTAATCCTCACCGTGGTTTTTCACTCCTTAGGTTTTCCACGTAAAATCTGGTGTTCAGTGTGTTATTTTACTTTATGTTTTATGTATCTCATGCTCATGCTTAATAACATGATAGTATGGTTGTGGAATTGATAAGTGTTGAAGTTTTAAGTTTTGAATTTTGCGACAACTGATTCACCCCCCCTCTCAGTTGTCCTGCATCTTTTAATAGTACAAGAGTATTCATTCATGAAATATTATTCATGACCATTCTATCCATTTTATTAGTCTCTAGCATGGTAAGATACTATAGTAATACATCAAACAAGAACTAAAATCAACTAGTCAATTATATCATTATATTTTTCTTCTTCTAAAGTTTTGATAATATTGTCTAATATTAATATTCAAAAAAATAGTAATATGAGTTATTTCTCTCATACCCTATTGTCTTATGTTGAACGAAAAGATAATTTTACGTCTACTCTTTGATCTATCTTTCATTTAATTTGAATTCAATATCATACAAGACTAATCATATTCAACTTTATTTTTTTCTCAACTACAAAACTTTGTAATTAAGAATTTTCACCATATCATGTATGTTTGAAATGATATTAAAAATATTATCACCATTGCCATAGTCCTTTTATCTTATGGGGGGCATCTAATATTATACTAGAGATAACTAAAGGTGTGGATCATACAAGAAAGGTAAGGTAGATAGGGAGTATATTCAATAGTTTTTATTAATAATGTACCAAAAAAATTGGGTTTACATCACGTGATGTGGATGAATAATTCTTTTGCGATATCAAGAAAATTGTGGTGGAAAAAGAACCTATTGTTCCCAAATTTTCTATCACAAAAAAACTAGATCAGTGTCCATCTTTTTATTTATTTATTTTCTTGAAGCCTACACATTCTCTCAAAAGCATATTTAGTGAGTTTATTATGTTGCATCCTATTTAAATCTTTGCATTTATTATGACTATATTGTTAATAAAAGGTGCGTTGTTCACCTTGCATAATGTTATAATTTAATATTTTTATGATTTGTGGTGCACCTAAGAGATCTAGAGATGTGTGCATCACATGGTTAGCATTCTTGGGGCCACTTTATGTGTTGTATGTAACATTGTGATAAATATTTAATGTGGGGTTTCACATTGGGAAAATATTTAATATTGGGAAAACTTAGTACCAAAAAGTAAATATGGGGGTTAATGGTTTTGTAAGCTCATAGTATTAGTTGTATGATTTTATGTAATGTCACTCGCTAGTTTTGTGTGAGCTTGTGTCTATAAAAGCTAGTACTTGGGTAGTTGTCTAAGGTTGGCTAATCGGTTATTTTGGCTAAGGGGTTGAGAGAATCCCTTGTTAGCATTTGTTGAAGCATGGCATGGGATGTGTGGTTACATGCTTGTTCACTTGGAGTTCTTGTAGAGGGCTTGATGTTTCAAAGGTATTCATGAAGACTCTGAAGATTTATTATAATCTTTATTGTTGAATAATACATGAGTGGTGAGTGTGTTTGGAGGCTGGGTTTTTCCAAGGTATATCTTGTGGCATCTTTGATGGTATGTTGTTTATTATTCTAGATATGGATTTTGAAAACTTGTTTGCATAAATTTCTCTATTCTGGTTATGTGGAAATTATCTTGGGTGGATGTGTATTTTCTTTTATTTAGTATCAGAGCTATGGTTGTGGTTAGTATAATCCTTGTTGGAGTAGATCTAGTTTATAGTTGAATCTAGGGTGAGGGCTTTTGTCCAAGTTGTTTTTGTAGATTTTGGGTTTTGAGATTGTAGATCTATGATTACTTTTTACAGATTCAGGTTTATGAGTCTTTGTTGAAAAATGGATTTTTTCTTGGTGTTCACCATGAGGGTTTTGTATGCGAAGTGTTTTAGATAACACCTTGGGACAAAATAGACCTCACCATTAGATCTAGAAAGGCTTGAGAGATGAAGATTGACATAAAATACAACCTATTTTGGTTACTGAGAAAATACAAAAAAAAATTCCCTATGTCTTTGTCGATGTTTGTACAATTGTCAATTCATCTATAGGTTGAAAAAATTTCCTACACAATAAAAATAAAATTAAAATAATAATAATAATTTGTTGGGGGTTCACAAACCCCCTATGGCCCCATGGTATTGGTGTTGTCATACCTTAATCCACCAAATTTAAAATTCAAATATATTAAAATTAAACCTGAATGCATTTTCTTATTGGTTCCACGTTGCTCTATGGGTGATGCTACGTTGTCACCACCATTGCTAGCACCTTATAGCAAAATTCAGCTATTATTTTTCCAAGGGCATAACTTTGTCCCAAAGTGTCATATTTTTGACTTCTTATAGTCATTGGAAAGGTGGTTTTGAGTACTTCATTGTGGTATCAATGGTTTTTCTATATTTTATTATTTTGAGAAAGAAATTGTTGTTGTAATTTGGATGTTATTTTCATACTTGGAGAGGTCGTAAATTGTGTATACAAAGTCAAATTTTGGACTTCTTATAGTCGATGATAAGCTTATTTCGAGCACTACATAGTACATTAGGTTTTGAAGATGTTTCGACATGATTTCTTTATTGTTATTTCCGTCTGATATGTTTATGGGTTCTTGTTGATTCTAGTACTTTTGTGAGTTTATGGCAAATCGAATCTTGGTGATTTTGTGTTTGAGTCATTGTGCATTCACATGTACATCTCTAATTACTCTCATTTGACATGGTTATTAGTATATTGTTGAGTTTGTGTGTTGCATTGTTGGATATACAAGTTGTGTAGTGTTATAGATTTTTTATACTTATAGGTTGCATATATGACTCAAAATGTGGATTATTTATTCCCATAGATTCTTCAGTGTTGTTGCAAATTTAGATATGTGGCTTGGTTTAGTCAGTTGTTTTGAATTTTTGTTTGTCATGTTGAGGTGGAGAGATGGTAAATTACTAGGTATAGTCATGATGTGGGACCTATGTTGTTGACAATGTAATATAGGCATGTGTGACATAGTTGGAATTTGTTGTTGGCATTTTTGGTGGTGATCACGATGTCATAGATGTTCCTTGTGCTTTAGGGACTTTGGCATGTCATAATTATTTATGTAGGTGCATTAATTGATGGTGTTGAACTGATTCATATTTGTTTGTGGTAGTGTATCTTCTTGGTTTGAGGATCATGGTTTTACTTTGCCTTTTGGGAGCTCATAATTTTCCAATTGAGTTCTTTGATTGTGTGAGGGCCTTTGGTTGATCTTCATTGAGGATATTGTTATCACAATTTCATGGATAGATTGATTATATGATTATGTGGACAAAGATTTGGGCAACTCGAGAATCTCTAACACTTCTAGGGTTTTTCACCTAAAAGGAGAGGGGTAGGCCAAAATGGAAAATGTCCCCATTCAACACTAATGCAAGTGTGAATGAAATATTCCTGAATGCAATGAACTCATAAAAGATGTTGATTATTAATGCAAAAGTAAAGAAATACAAGTTGTTTGAAAACATAGTGTTGTATGCAAAATGACCTAAGAATGCAAGTAAACAATAATATAAATGAAAAAGACTGGAGAGGTGCACCTAGAAACTAGAATGTGATGTAGAGAGGCTCTAGAATCCTACAGAATTTGTTGTTGAAGCCAATTGGGACACTTATGCCAAGCTAGGCAACTTAGTCTTGTTTCAGAGAGATTCTGTCGGAACAAGTTTCAACCAAAAGGGTATCCAAAAATACAGAAATCACTGTCAGTGGGACTAAATCATCACAGATGGTGACTTAGTCCACCTGTGAATCTTGAGAAATTCAGGGCAAAAATCTATAGCCTTTAGTCCGTACTTTTGTTCTTGACAAGTGTCCAGATTTGATTTTGTAGAAATCAGGTTGTAAGAGGTCTCCAAGCTTTTCTTAGGGATTTTGACTTGAATGACTCTGATGGAATGATGACACCTTTTAACACCATTCGCTTTGAAAAAATTGCATACAAGACCTACAAAACACACATGCAAAGAGGGGGAAAAGGGTTAAAGGTTAGTGAATAGGGGTTTGCCAAACCCCTATTTGGTAATCAAACCCCTTGAAAATGAAATGAAATAAAGAGAGAATGACGAATGAACAACATGCAATGCTACAACTCACCAAACCCTTAATGTAGAAATCTAAAGATATGCAAGTGGATGCTCCAATGAAGACTTGATAATGCCTAGAATGCTTTGTGAATGATAAATGAGTGAATGTATGTATGCTAAGGTATGAGTGAATTAATGGGGTGGTAGGGGTGAAAATGTGAGGAAAACCCTTTATTTATACTTGATTTTATAAAATTTCCCGAAAATAACACATCATAGGCTGACCTCAAGGTAAAGAGAATAATATCCCGCCAAAAATTTAAAATAATTTTGATTTTTGTGCCCAGTGGGACTAAGTCACCCCAAGTGGCGACTTGGTCCCACCAGGGCAATTTTACTGGGTGTCGGGAATTAAAGTGTATGTAATGATGTTTAATGAGATAATTCTCCAAAACACACTTAAGTAGGGCCAGGAAGTGCATTAAGGGGTCATTTAAACATAAGAAAGGGTCAAATTATTGATGACAAGCCTAGAAAAGCATGAGAGTTTGTTACAACTCTTTACAACACTTTGAAATAAGGCTTGGTAAGTGATAAAAAGAGGTTACTTAGGTGAATTATAATATAAAGGTCCTAGAAAAGTGTGAAAGTGAGTTACAACACTTTTACAAGACATCATAGAATTCTTATTGATTCTCAAGGACCCAAGACCTAATGTGAATGTGTTGGCCACATTACAACATTAAATCAAGGCAAAATCAAGCCAAAATCACCAGGAGGGCCTAAATATGAGAAAAAGTAGAAGGGTTACTTTTTTGTGTCCAAAATTTAATAGGAGCTTGTGATGATGATGGTTTGGCAATGTTGTATCTTCTTGATTTAGGAGATGGTTGTCATGATGTCATGGAGAGATCGGTATCACGATTTAGTGGGAGCTTTTAGCAATGATGTAGATTAATCACTTGGTGGTAGATGATATTTTACATTGTTTGTTGGTATCATGGATGGGCTCTTGGATCTTGTTCCATCTGCAATTCATTGGCATCTTGGGTTTCATTGGCAGGAGATGGTTACCTTCATGTGGTTTGGAGATGTTGACATCTTGATTAGCCATGGAGAACTCTTTAGTCTTTGGTTGAGGTGTCATGATTTGTCATTTGACATGTGATTCTTGTTTGATAGCATGGTTTTGGTATTTTTCATGATTATAATCTTGATTTGCGATTGGACCTATGACATTGATCTTGGCTAGTTCTCTTGGTATTGAGTACATTGATCATCTATTTGGGAGTTTGGAATGAATTGATCAGTTACAGGTGCTTGTGGATACCTGAATACATAGGTGAGGCTTGGAGATCTCTTATGATTAGAGAAATTTATTGAGATGATTACTCATTGATAAGGTTTCAACTGTAAGTCCAAGGATCCTACACCTTGGTTGGATGTGAGTTCAACATGGACTTATAAGGATATTTTTCTTAGATGAGTCATGATGACTTGGACATCTTGGAGGAGAATTCTCATTTCCCATTCTTGATCTACTCAATGGCTTATCATATTAGCGGTATTTGCCATTACTGTTTATTATGTTATATGCTTTGTCTTCTCATGCATATGGATCTTGGGCTATGGTTTGCTAGTTCTAGAGGGCTCATTTAAGGAGTGTTGGCATGTTTATATCCTTATGCATTGTGAGATTATTCATTGATGTTAAGTTTAGGAGATGTTATTGGGCTTATTCTCTTGGTTTGGAAAGGATTTGGTTTGATCTTCCTTTGGTTTAAGATGCATAAATCTTGGTCATTGTTAAATTTAGATAACATTTTTATCTTTGGATTTTTATGGAGGAGATCATACTTATCACAACTTAGCATTTAAAGATGTGTGTAGAAGGACATGCTACAATTTTTGATTTGCAGGTTCTCTCTTTGGTCTTGTTCTTCTTCTTGGATGTTTGTATTCACATGACATTTGATTTGAGGTCTTGTGTGGAGCTATGGTGATCACTATGTTTGTGGGCATGTGTTGTTTATTATTCCTGGGTGACGATGTGGAGGTTCCTTTCTCTTTCTTTTTTGAGTGTGAAAAACTTAGGAGGGCTATGGAGACTCGTGGTGAGAGATGTATTGCAACATATTGGTTTGTAGGATTTGCATATCTTAGTGGATGTTCCTCGATACTACATGATGTTGGTTACACTTTCTATATGATGTTATTGGTGGATCTTGGATATCTTGATCATTTTCAGATTTTTCATTACATATGAACTAGGAGTTCCTAGTTGTGCATGTTCATCATATGACAAGTTTGACACTTGAAGCTAGTGATTGCATGTTATGGGTTGTATATGTTAATGGCATGAGGTTCACTTATTATGATTTGTATACCTTTGAAGTATGGATAATTGGATGTGTGGAGAAATTTGTCAAATGTGAAGTTAATATAGAAGAGAAAATTTTGTCAAAGGAATGGTGTGTTGAAAATGAAGTGAATTGGACAAGTAAACTTGAAAGGAGAAGTTCACATGAAAATTCCAACAAAGAGAAAAATGACATCATAATGATATATATGGGAAGATGGGGTCTATTATCTTGTGAAACCTTTAAATGAATTAGGAATGTACTTGTAGGAAAATGGTGGGCACGTGGAAAATGTGGGAGATACATTGGGATGTGCAATGAGCTACTTCACATGGAAATACATGTAAATGTCTGAATGGGCATACTTTTTTTACAAAGCAGAAAATTCCAAGTGAACTTGACAAAAATAATGAAGAGGTGAAGTTTAGAAGGAAGATGGATTCTCGCTTGGGCTAACACTTAGTCAGAATTTTAATTTTTAAGAACTTTATGGGAAAATGAAGTGGAATTGCACATTTGCAAGGAAATCCAATCAATATAGGATAATAGTAGGGAAAAGGGGGTGAATTAGATGAATGGGAAAAACCCGCAAGGTCATAAATTCTTAACCATAAGGAATTTTACAAAAGTTCAAAAAGCAATTAGGCTTAATTTTCCATGCTTTACCCAACTATGCAAAGAATTTTTGACAAAATACTACCCATGATAACTTTCTCAGATCAGTTATAAACTTGGGTAAATGGCTATGGCACAAAAAGGGGAAGGGACTCAAGCAAAAAGACAACTATAGATTTGAGTCCCAACAAGGCCACCTTTTAGAGTAGCGATGGTTTTCTCAAAAAAATTGATGGTTGAATAAATTTTTCTAGCGCCTATTCTTGGTCAACAATGAACTTTCCTATGCCCAACTAGCTAAATATTATCAACATCCACAAAAAAAACCTCCAACAAAGACCACTACCTATCAATGTTCCATCCACCATCAATTATACAATTTCATAGTAAGCATATTCCATCCATTTTTTAAATCTACTCACATTCTAGCAATTTGATGATTTTTTTAGCACTAACAAGGACTATTTTGATAGTTAGTAAGAAATATTCTGACTAGTTTGTAGTTTTTTAGGTTGATAAATAATATTTCAAAAACTAGGGAATATACTAGTGGATCTTTTGCTAACATCAACGTGATGTCACCTCTATACCTCAGTTGACCCCCAAACCCTACATTTGGCCTAAAGGAGCTATTTTTTTTGTCATAACTTGGGCATACGGTGTTAAAAATTGGAAAATGAGATATCATCATAAATTTGGTTCCATGTAATTTCCAATGGTGTAGGTCTCATCATCAAATTTTTTAATGCAAATACAATTTATTGCTTGTTGAAATCAAATCATCATTTTTTGCTTTCAAGCACATAAAATTTTGTATGTATCTCCAATTTTTATGATTCTTGTAACATTGAAAAGGTATTTCAGATCTATCCATGCACTTTTTCTAGAATCTATCTCAAGTAATTTTATTCAGTTTGTTGTTATTTCACATTCTGGTCAATTACTTGGACATCTTGGCACCTAGAAATGCTCTATTTGCATGAGATAACTTCATTTTAGCTACTTTACATGCATTAAGATTATTGGTCTATGATCATATCATTTGAAGAGGTATAATGGGTTTTTATGTTTGAAAATATATAATTATGACTCTTGGAAAAATGACATACGTACACATCTCACATGGCTTAGTTTTTTGTCTTATCTTTATAGAATCATACTTGAACCAAATACACCAGGGAATATATCAATGTGGGGTAAAGTCATCGATCATTTTATAGGATTGATTTATTCAAGTGTTGATCATGACACTATGCGTATAATGTATTGAACATTAATTATCCCCACACACTTTGGAAGATCCATGGAGACCCTCATATCTTTGCATTCCTAGAGGATCTAGTTATAGATCGTCTAATTTCCCTTGATTATGCAAATATAATACCCTTTGATGATGATACTTTATAGAAGCTTGAGTATATCACAAGTCTTGCATGCTTTGACATGGTTTATGGACTTATCTCCTTGCTCCCACTCTTCATATCAAGACCTAATCTCCATCTTTTATTGTTCCTTATGAGATTATTATCAACACATCCATGACCCCTATTGATTTAATACAACATGATATTCATCCTCTTCTAGATACAATTAATTGGGATTAATATCTATTAGATATATCATCCTTATTTGTGGAGTCATATTGCAAATTTGGAGTCCATTATTTTGAAAACTTTCACCTTCTCTTTCATGACAACCACATCATCATTGTTATCTCATCACCATTGTATTTGGATTCGGTTCTACATCAATATTCGTAGAATTTTGGATTGACATCATTTTATTCCATCATGTGGATATTTGAGTAGTTTTTAGAGGTACACATCATTTGGATTTGGATTCCATATTCATCCATTTTATGGGGTAAAAGCACAAACATGTGTCACACTTTTTAAAAGAAATGACCAACATAATTAAAAATATTTAGATTTGACCACATAAAAATGGCCTTTATGTCTTGAATTTCAAAATGGTGTAAACTAATGAAATAGAGAAATCTAGATGAATTTTATACTTGTAATTTAAAAAAAAATAAAAAAATTGGTTTGATATATTTTTTATAAGTTTAAAAACAAAATTTGAATTGTTGATTTTTAAAAAAAAGTGAGGTTGATGGGACATCACAAAAAAAAAGACCAAACATTTTTTTTCCCTAACTTTTCCCCAATTAGGTAACTTCAATATCTAGTGCATGGAAAAAAATTTGATGAATATTTTTCAATAGTAACATTTTAAAGTGAAACTTCACCAAAATTTCATAGTTTCTATGGGACATCAATTTTTTTTTATTTTTTATCATTAAAAAATAAATTATATCCTTTTGAAGAGGATTCTTTCCTCTAGTGCACCATAATTTTTTCAAAAAAAAATGAATATGTTTTTATTTTGTTTCTAATCAAACTCATGTTTGATTATAAAAACCTACTTAATGTAATTTTAAAAAAATATATAATAAAACAAATCAAAATACGAAAAAAAAAATGGATTCTAAACTTTAAGCTCTACAAAATGGTATTTTTATATTTTCATGAAATTATCCCTAGTTGCAAAAATTTGACCTTGAAGTTGAATTTTTTTGAATTTGCCCCAAAAGAGGGGTTAAGTTGCCACATAGGCAAGTACACAAACATTTTGATCAAAATAGTTTCGCTTGAAACCCTTTCACATGAAAACTTACACATAAATTTAGTCATATTTCAAATTTTCAATGGAAAAAATTATTTTATAGTTTCAAACGAAAGGGTTTCACCTGAAACTATATGCACCACATGGTTTTGGGTGAAACAGTTTCACTTGAACTATTTAGTTGGGAAAAAGTGTGACACAACTTTGTGATTTTAACCTATGTGAATGGCTTCTCCAATCACCAATGGATCTATTTCTTTGTAAGGGGAGAAAGGCTATTTGTAGGCAATAGATCATGTTTTGTCTTCAGGCTTTCATCATTAACACAAGAGCTACTTCTCTATTGGGTGGATTCATATTCTCATATTTTCTCTTCTATTGGGGTGACATTCATTAGAAGTATTCCTTGGAGGCTCAAATCGAGTCATTCTTTCCTTCTTTCACTGATACACATTTATTTTATTTTCTCTCTTTGGAGAGGAGTTTTTTCCCATGATGTTTTCTCTTTTTCTCTAGTTATGAGAAATTTATTTTTTTTGTACATGGATACCTCATCGGGCCTTGTAATGAGACCCATCCATGCATTCATCATTATTTTGTAGCTTTTCCCTAAGTTGAACTTAAGGGGGGTGTTATAGTAAAATAGGCAATCACCTAATTAATAATAATTAATTAGACCCCTTTTTAATTTTTTACACTCAAGCTAAACTTAGGAGTGCTTTTCTATTTTTAGGTCATGTGCTTTTTTGTTTGAAAGCATGGGATGAGAACACTTTCCATGATCTAATTTAATCCTCATGTAGGGTTCCTTTTATTTTTGTTTTACAAGGATTCATTATCTATCATTGTAATGATACATTTTATTTAATGTAGATACATATTCATATGCTTCTTTGGATCAATTTAATTCTCAAGGTTTCATAACACACTATCTACTTTTTCTCCCTTCATGTGATAGGAGTTTTGGTTGCAGGTGATTTTTAGGAGTTGTGGGGTTCAAAAATCAACTCTAAACAAAATAAAAACCACCATCAATAGTTTGGTAAGTATAAAACCAACTCCTATGTGGACACATGTGATGTGAAACACTAAAATCTAATGACCATTCTTCATAATATTATGAGATATTAATGTAGACACCTAAATTTGGACACTTACATTTGTTCAAATTTATCCCTTTTCGTCTAAATATCCATTTATTTGTATTAATTAAGTAATATCACTATTATTTAATTAATACCTCTAAAGTTCTTCTAATCCCTAATGTATCTAATTAAATAATTAAATACTTTACTCCTTTTCCCCTTTTCCTCAAAAGAATTAAATAAATAATACATTTATTTAATTTCTCACATGTCACATCCTCCATCATTTTTCCTTAATCTTAATCCATCTCCTAATCCCATCATTAGGAATGTGCACATGGCTAATCCATGATTAGGATGTGTCACATCCTCCAACTTTTGCAAGTTGGCTCTTAATCTTCATTAACCACTAATTATCTTCTAATCACTGATTAACTAATCCAATCAGCATCTTGGTCAACTGTCCCCATCCCCTAAGGAATTTTTAATTCATTTTTGTCTTCCCCATGTAAATTTTTAATTCACATTTATTCATCCAAGACTCCTCTCTTCCCCATGTGAATTTTTAATTCACATTTATTCATCCAAGACTCCTCTCTTCCCCACGTGAATTTTTAATTCACATTTATCCTTCTGAAACTCTCCTTATTCCCATGCAAGTTCTAGAACATTTGACTTGTCACATCACTCACATGTGTCAAAATCTTCTAGAATCTTTGACTTGTCACATCAGTCACATGTGAGTAAGTACTTACCTTTTTAATTACTTTGTCTTATCCAAGGTACTTCTCACCTCTCTTTTTGGGAACCTTGTCTTATCCTTAAGGTCTCCCGCTCATGTGAGTTTTAAATTCACTTTTATTTATCCAAGATTCTCCTCTTCCCCATGTAATCATTGAGAGGTCACATCATCTTTATTCCAAGGTATTTACAATTACCTTCCCATCACATGTCACCTTCCACCTTATGTGTCCTTATCTATCTTGCCCATGGTGGCAAGATCTCAACCTTTCATCTTTCCAATGGTGGCAAGATCTCAACCGTCTGTTTCCCTAAGGTTTCTCTCCATAAAATAAAAGATTTTTCTTTCATTCTATTCATTATGCATTCACAACACTTTTCATTCAACAACATTCACATTCAATCTATCTCATCTCAAACTCAAGCTCTCCAACACTTGCATTTTTGAGACCTCCATTGTGGCTGACATTCAAGCTTCATCTTATCCATTCTATTCATCTTCTCAACTACCCACATCCTCCATTTGAATCCTTATCAAACCCTCATCGTTTTACATCCAATTTCATCTATCTTGCCATTGAAAGAGCACACAAAATCAACCATCAAAGGCCAACCAACGATCGACTCAAGACAAGGTAAAAATATGTTGTTTGTTATCGTTCTTTATTTTTGAGTTCAACTAGACTTATCTCAAGGTGTTAGTGTTGTTTTCCTTTGTTTTGCATCACTTAGAGTAGGTCAACTTCATTGATCACATTTCTGGCAGCGCAGTGGGACCCACAAATGGGTTCCTCTACTTTTATGTTTCTTATTGTTTCATCTTTTGCAGGTTCAGATTGCAGAGGGGCGTACCTTCCCACCCAGAGTGACGTACCTTCCCTTGAACAATTTTTTGTTGTCTATTTTTAGCTTTATTATTTACTTGGTATTTCTAACTATTTTTCTACAGAGGGGCGTATCTGCCCTCCCACAAGGGCGTACCTACCCTTAAGATTTTCCTGTTGTCAGTTTTTACTTGTTATTTCTAATTGTTTTTCTACAGAGGGGTGTACCTACCCTCCCACAGGGGCATACATGCCCTTAACAGTTTTTTGTTGTCAATTTTTACTTGTTATTTCTAACTATTTTTCTGTAGAGGGGCATACCTGCCCTCCCAGAGGGGCGCACCTGCCCTTAACAATTTCTTATTGTTAGTTTTTACTTGTTATTTTTAACTATTTTTCTGCAGAGGGGCATACTTGCCCTTGACAAACACAGAGGGGCATACCTGCCCTAGAAAAAGACCATTCCAAGGTAAAAACATGGGGTAAGCTTGCATTTTCAGGTTCTATTTTGATTTTTTTTATTTGTACTGACCCTAACTTGTGTTGTTGGTGTTTTGTCTGAGCTTTCCTAACATTTGTGTAGCTTCAAATGTTTATCGAAGATCAAAACATAAAACTACTAACACATTTGTTGTAGGACGAAAGGGCCAAGTTGTTTGCTTAGTTTGCTTGTTTTCCTTTTTCATACTAGTTAGGCACATAGTCTAAGTAGGGGAGTCAATTTATTTGTTTGTTGTGTTTGTAGGTAAGTTATTGATATATCCAATCCCCTTGTGCCATTTGGCGATCCTGGGTGAAGAGAAATCATAGTTTACCTAAGTCCTTTGTGTTACCCAAGGGGGTGTTATACCATTCAATCTTTCCCCTTGCACTTCATGTGAGTCTAGGGAGTAGCCAAAAATGGTTAACATTCTCTTCTTAGCAGGACATGCTTAGGGATTTCATTACCCCAAGGGACGATCCTAACCACGCGTACCGATGGGTTATAGAAAGGGGGAGAGCCAAAGTTGTACCCCAATCTAGTCACGTCATGTCTAGCGGAGCGTCGAAGCTAGGGTGATACCTAGATAGATGTGAAGAGTTGGTCTGAGCCTTTCATCTCGTTGGGGTTCTTGACTCGTGCTTGTGATGGGCTAGTGTTTACGGTTTGTGTCTCATGTACCAAGAGTATATCGAGGACTCCCTAGACACCTTGTTTATCCTAGATTAAGGATTGTGTTGGCCATACCTTTAACACTAATCATAGGATCGTGTTGTCTAAATTGTCTTCTTGTGTAAAACCAGTGAATTTTTGGTCAAGTCAACCTTATTGCTTGTTGTTTAAGTCCTTGCCATAGTTGTTTTCACTAGGTCAAGACCAAGTTCCTAGTACAGGGGCGTACCTACCCTGCCGAAGGGCGTACCTACCCTCTAAAAGGGTGTACCTACCCTCTAAAGGGGCGTACCCGCCCTCCTAGAGGGGCGTACCTTCCCTCCTAGAGGGGCGTACCTGCCCCTTAAACAACTAATTTCACCTTCATTCGTCTTCCTGCCATCTTCATTTTTGTTCATCAACATTTTTCATAAGTCATCGTTACATCGACCAAACCACATAGGTGCTTCTTAGAACATCATTAGAGTCCATATCTATCATCAAATCATCCATCCCAATCACCTAGACTTCATTTCAAGGATTTTGATTTTTATGCCGAAACTTCCAGAGGCCATAAATTTTGACTCAGGTGTCTGATTGGGCTGAAATTTTATAGGTGGTTGCGTTATGAGGTGGCATGTGGATTCTCAACTAATCTCTAGGTGATTGGCCCTCATTTTGGCACATTTTTGGGGCCTCAAACTTTCATCTTGACCCTCAAAATCGCAATTTAGTGTTTTTTTTTAGTTTTTGAAAAATCATTTTCGTTAATAACTCGGAATGCATGTCTCAGATTTGGGATGTTAGTTGGAAATTCATCCTACCTTAGTTTTGGATAGTTTTTGGGAAAAAACTAGACTCTCAAAGGTATGCCTATGAAGTTTCCTAAAATGGCAAAATTTGACAATTTTTGAAAACTGCCAAATCTGGAAAAATTTGATTGTCAGCACCTTACATCCTCTAGTTAAAACCATTGAATTTGGTGTAGAATCAATCCCATCACATCCTCCAATCATCCTATTCTAAGCTTCAACCCAACCCTAATTTGAGCTTTAATCTAATCCCAATATGAGCTTAACCAAAATCCTAATCTGAGCTTTAATTTAATCCCAATCTAAGCTTAACCAAAATCCTAATCTAAGCTTTGTCCCATCTGCATTCTCCCAAGGTTATTGGTTCATCATCTGAATCATATAGGTACATCATCTGAAAGCATCTCTAGGTTACACATCCCTCATCGTTTCCCCCATCCAAATCCCCTGAACTTTGTTTCAGGTTATTATCCAAATTGACCTAAGTGCTTGAATTGATCATCATCATCAACATCTGCTTAGGATTTTCATCTATCCTAAGTTAATCATCATCGTTGGCCCAATCAATCCACTTTTAATCTCAAGGTGGATTTGGTGTTGCAATCATCCATTTATCCTTTAATCTGATCAATCAGTATCCTACGTCACTTAGGGTAATCTCTGAATGGGGTTTTCCAATCCCTTTTGTCATCCTATTTGATCCATCATTCGATTTTATCAATCCTCGATCGATCTTATCAATCATCAACCAATCTTATCAATCATCGATCGATCTTATCCAATCTAATCCAGTCGCATCCCTATCCAATCACCTTCAACCCAATCAATTTGCTTCCATCTCGAGGTAGATTCAGTGTTGTAATCATCCTTTGATAATCAACTGCAATCATAAGAATCAATCCCATCACATCATCCAATCATCCCAATTTGAGCTTTAATCCAATCCCGATCTAAGCTTGACCTATATCCCAATTTGAGCTTTAGTCCGTTTCCATCCAAAATATTTGATCCATCCTATTTATCCCATCATCATGAATCCTTATCCTCCATCAATAGTAGTCAAGGGAAACCCTAATTACACTGACAACAATAATGAAAGTCTTGTCGATCAAGAGGTATACGACATAGATCCTCTTGATGCTATTTTCGCTAGTAAGCTTTCTCTACCCGCTTTCCACAATCCAATCATCCCTTCAAGCTATCTTGTTATGTCTTCATCCATGCCTAATCATGCTCCTTGTGCTACCTTTGACAAGGGATATCCACTATCTTCCCCGTCCTCATATTCATCATGTCCTTCATCTACATCATCCTCTTATCTGATACCCACATCTTCTTATCCTAATATTTCATCCCAATATTCCTATTACACTCCCTCATCCATGTCCCAATATCCTAATCCTCCATACCAATCAACCTATCCTAATCCTACATCCACACCTTTTTATCTTAATCCTACACACCCATCAACTTACCCTAATCCAACATCGAAATATCCCTATCCTAATCCAACACCTGCGTCTTCCCATCCTAATCCACCATCCCAATACCCTTACTACAATCCACCAGTCATATCCTCTTGTCCTAACCCACCGTCCATGTCCTCCTATCTTAATTCACCATTCCAATATCCCTACCTTAATCCTCCATCCAATCCTAACCCTCCATCTACTCCCAGTCCTATATCCAATCCCATTCCTCCATCTAATCCTAGTCCACCACTCCATAATCCCAATCCTTCATCTATGCCCATCACCCCAGCCAAGCCTAGAGTATGCAAGTTTCTCACTCCAAAAGTTCTCCAAGGACTTATGACAAATAATACATCCCCCACTCCACACATTGCAGTTGTGGGACCATGCTATCCCAATCCATCATCTATGGTCCCTAGTGATGAGACCCTTCTCTGCACCACACCTATCATTGATGTTACCACCCCTAGCACCACTCAAACCGTTGAAATCATCAAACCCACTGAATCCATTGAGTCCTCATATCCTACTTCAAGATCTGCCGAGCCCATCAAAGATGACCAAATCCAATCCACCCCTACTACTCCTAGATCCATTCAATCCATCAAAGACACCCAAATCCAATCCACTTCTCCTACTCCTAGTATCATTGAAATCCATTCCCACGAATGCCTTGAATCCTCTATCCTTCCATCTCCCCCACTTGAAGAGTCCCTCCAAGACTCCATCATCATGCCATCCAAACAAGATGATTCATGCCAAGAGCTCAATCCAAATCATGCCAACATATCCCCTTCTCTAGATCAAGATCCTGCAATCTCATCTAGTCCATCTCAGGATTATAATCCCCCATCCATTCCATCCCATGATCCCTTTGATACTCAAGATTCGATCACTCCATTGCATGATCCCTTATCACCTACTACCACAAATCTAGATCCTATCACATCACCTTATCCCTCTCCTAATAACACCCATCCAAATTTTGCCATCCCATCATCTCCATCCCATGATCCTCCATCATCGACTAAACCTACTATTCCCTCACCACTTTTATATCCCCTTGGTACTCTCACATTTTTCCATGGTAGTCTTCTTGTAGAAGAAAAACAAAGCATATATAGCACCCATCATCCTTTGCCTAATAATGAACTAGCATCATTCTTCCAGAATAACACAAATCTTATCATGGATCGAATGCTCAAGAACATGAACTATTAAGGAAAAGGTTTAGGCCTTCATGAGCAAGGTATTTTAGAGCCCATCTGTATACAAGGTCTTGGACATATTTCTCAAGACTCACAATCTAAAGATTTTGTTGCAACCTCTATATGTCCTCAACGAGCCTCTTCCAAAAGAAATATAGGCTCTTCTCATCGCTCCACCAAACCATTTGCGGCCATCCCCCCTCCTCCATCATATCACCTCAAAACAACCATCCACATTTCTCCTTCATTTGTTCCATCCATTTTGGGTCCTTACATCCCTTCATCCACCATCTCCCATCCTTCATCTCCTCCATCCATTTTGGGTCCTTATGTCCCTTCATCCGCCATCACACTTCCTCTAGGTCCTAAGTCTATTTTGGGCCCTTATATCCCAAAATCACCTCCTCCATCTTATCTTATTCATCCTTTCATCCATCCAACACATATCCATGTCACCCATCATAAACATCCCACTGTCATGTCCCCTAATCAGGATCAACAAAGGCACATACCTACACATTCTCCATCTACACATAATCCCCATAATCCTACCTCCATCACTCCACATCATCCATCTCCTCACACCCATCCCATTGCTACTAAAATCACTTTGGATGCTAAAGCAAAAATGCATGAATCTAAACATCCACATGAATCAAAAGCTCCTCATGTCCAAATCAAAAGACAAGTTGACCAAAAAAAAAGTCAAATCCAAAATCCAAATCCAATCCAAAATCAAATCCATAGGCCACAAAGGCCCACCAAAGCAAAGATCAAAACCATGTGGATCCCAAAGAAAAAAGATGCAATGCCTTCAAATGAAAAATCCATAACAACAACCAAAGTTACTAATCTGAAATCCAATCATACACATCCTCCATCTCCTAAATTTGTTTTGGGTCCGCATGTCCCAAAATTCACTATCCCATCTCCTCCATCATCCCCGTGTTCTCCATCCACTAACCCTCCTATCCTTTCACATCCACCACCATATGTGCCAATGTTGGTCCTGAACATATCTCCCCATCACACATCTTCCCCATCATTCCATCCATACACTTTCCAACATCCCATCCATTATCTTGCATATCTCCCCCATCAAATCCCTTTAATCCATTCTCTTGCATAATACATTTATCAACATCCAACAGTCACTTCAAACATGGGCTCTTAATACTTTGTATGGAAATTGATGCTTGAGTCCTTCATCCATCTCTTTATCGCATATCTTCTAAATCCCCTTATCCACATCCCTATCCTTATCCATCTCCTTCCACATGCTATCCAAAAAGTCAAAAAGTCAAAAATTAAAAAAAAAAAGCAAAAAAGCAAAAAAAGTAAAGTGAAATAATTCTTCCAATGGTGAAAACTTGGAAAACAAGCACCTTGGATAAGTACCATGAAGAAAACTTAGCAAATAGGCATCATGTGTAAATCCCCCATCTAGTTACTTCTGCACTTGGGGGAAACATCCTGCTATACATCCCCTTCATGCATCTCCTCCATCCCACCTATCTTCCACATCCTACCATCATAGCCCATTTATCTCCAACCTCACCATCCCCCTTGTGATCTTGATATCGATAGGGGAAAACATATAAACATTCTTTGGACACCTCTTGGCATTCATTCCCCTCATCCATACACTATCCCAATCCTTATTCACATCCATGTACCTTCTCTATCCACCCATCATGCTACCATCAGTCTCCCTTCCTTATCCTGACATTCTACCTTAATCCATCAAACTATCTTAGTCACGCATCCTATCATCCTCTAGTTATCTCCTTTATCTCCCCATCCACTCATCTTTCGTCCTTCTTACCTCATCATACATGACATACTTAGAATGGGGGCACCTATCTCCCAGTGTGACATAGTCCTTGGAGACATCATTCATCCATCCCCCCATCCTTATCTTCCTATCCATCCCAACAATCCCTTCCATCCCTCATCCTTATCTCTCTATCCATTCTTTCATCTTTATCCTCGTCCCATCTCACCATCCCTTGTCATTGGTATTTGGCTATAGGATCCTCCATCATGCAACCCAATGCCTTGATCAAATCATCATCATGGTCACCATCATCGGGATGTATCCTTCCCTATCCTCAATCATCTTTCCAATCTCCTATCACTTCTCATCACTCATCTCTCCATCATACCATCCTCCCAATTCATCTTTTGATGATTTGGATAACTATCCCCCCTGAGGTTCACGTGATCGCCATCATCCTATCCAATCCAATAGGTCTATCTTGTCTCATTGTATCTTTTTATCCACTTATCTTGGTCATCTCATCATCCTTTTATCCATTGTTTTTCTTTGGTCTTTAGTCGAACTACATTTCCCCTGCGCTTTCATGTAGGAAAGGTCAATCTTTTGATTTGCCCCTAGGGCTCCTTTTGTCCATCTTATCTTGTCCATCATCGAGGTCTCCATTGTCCTCTTTCCACTTTTATCCATGGTTAGTTGTCAAGCCTTTTATCGAACTATGAGGGCTCTGCACTTTCACGTAGGCAAGGCTAATCTTTGATTGACCCCTGAGCCCCTAGGTCTTTAGGGTGTGTTAGTCTCGTGTCGTTTCATCAAGCTATGCCCTTATCTAGCTGGTTCTTAACAAACGCCATCCACCAGTCTTGTCATATCCAATCGGTTTTGAATATCCCGCGTCATATTGATCTTTTAGTTTAATATCCATCATTAGTCTCAACAGGATGTATCCTTCCTAACAGACCTCATCCATCCCATCCATCCCCTTGATCCTATGGCAAAGGACATTCAAAATTGCTTGTGATCTTTTGATGCTTTTGATTTTTTGTTTATCATTTGAGCTCCCTATCATCACTTTTCATGGTCGCCTTGATCCATTATATCACAGTGTGCTTTGACTGGTAAACATAGGGACGTATCTTGATCCTTTTGCTTTGTTGTTATCTTTTGGGCTGTCCCACGTAGTACCCACCAAGATCCCTGAGGTCTTGTGTTACACTGGGACATCCTTTTGTGCTTGTTGTTATTACAATGCCTAGCCCAACCAAGGTCATCGTAACTTTGGGGTGTTGGAATAGCCTTTTTGTTGGTTGTTTATTTTATGCATCAGACACGAATCAACCTTGGTTTTTAATACCCTGACACCTTGTGTCTTATGCCATAGCAAAAATCAATGTTCTGAAAATGGCAAATTGCATTAGGATTGCATTTCATCTCCCATTCCATCCTCTCATCTATAAAAAATTCCCCCCATCCATTCATCCTTCATCAATCTCCCTCCCCTATCCATCCAATCTCTTATCATCATCTCGTCAATCTTCTTAGAATAATATAGATTGGTTATTCTAAGCATCTTATCCTCCATCATTTTTATCCTTTCCTCTATTTCACATCTCAATCCCACCCTCATCCATCAAAGCTAGCACAAATCATCTAATCACATCCTTGGTCTTATTCACAGCCTTGCTACAAGCTTTGATCCATTCATCACCATTGTCATCATCATCGGGATGTTTCCTTCCCTATCCTTTAGAGTTGTTTTGGGAGGTATCCTTCCCTCATCAACAACCTTTTCGTCGAGACATATCCTTCACTATCCTCGTGTTGTTTTGGGATGTATCCTTCCCTCATCAACAACACTTTCATCATCATCCTCATCGGGATGTATCTTTCCCTCTCTTCGTGTTGTTTTGGGATGTATCCTTCCCTCATCGACAACACTCCATCCATCATCAACCCATTTTGGCTTGTAGCTTGGACTGGGGCAACATCACATTTTTCCTTCAATCCATTTGTGTTTCATCCATCTCCTATCTCTCATCCTCCTCTCTTATCCATCACTTTGCATCATCATCCTCATATCCTCTTTCATCATCTCATCCATTTTGAGAGCACACCCGTGTTCTCTTGAACCCGCATGTCCTCTCGAGGGGGCATCGTCAATCCCTAATCTTCATCATTTTTTCCTTCCTAGTCACTCCTTTGAATGACTGGGGCATGTTTTCCAATCTAGCCATTTTCTTTCAGGTTCTATGTTTTAATATTCTTTGAAATGATGCTACTTCGTAACACCATCTCAAAGAGGGGAAAAATGTAGACACCTAAATTTGTCCAAATTTATTGCTTTTCATCTAAATATCCATTTATTTGTATTAATTAAGTAATATCACTATTATCTAATTAATACCTCTAAAGTTCTTCTAATCCCTAAGGTATCTAGTTAAATAATTAAATACCTTACTCTCTTTCCCCTTTTCCTCAAAAAATTAAATAAATAATACATTTATCTAATTCCTCACATGTCATTTCCTCCATCACTTTTCCTTAATCTTAATCCATCTCCTAATCCCATCATTAGGGATGCACACATGGCTAATCCATGATTAAGATGTGTCACATCCTCCAACTTTTGCAAATTGGCTCTTAATCTTCATTAACCACTAATTATCTTCTAATCACTGATTAGCTAATCCAATCAACATTTTGGTCAATTGTCCCCATCCCCCAAAGAATTTTTAATTCATTTTTATCTTCTTCATGTGAATTTTTAATTCACATTTATCCTTCCGAGACTCTCCTTATTCCCATGCAAGTTCTAGAATATTTGACTTGTCACATCACTCATATGTGTCAAAATCTTCTAGAATTTTTGACTTGTCACATCAATCACATGTGGGTAAGTACTTACCTTTTTAAGTGCTTTGTCTTATCCAGGGAACTTCTCACCTCTCTTTTTGAGAACCTTGTCTTATCCTTAAGATTTTCCAATCATGTGAATTTTAAATTCACTTTTATTTATCCAAGATTCTCCTCTTCCCCAAGTGATCATTGAGAGGTCACATCATCTTTATTTTGGTACTTACAAGTACCTTCCCATCACATGTCACCTTCCACCTTATGTGTCCTTATCCATCTTGCCCATGGTGGCAAGATCTCAACCCTTCATCTTGCCTATGGTCGCAAGATCTCAACCATATGTTTCCCTAGGGTTTCTCTCCATAAAATGAAGGATTTTTCTTTCATTCTATTAATTATGCATTCACAACACTTTTCATTCAACAACATTCACATTCAATCTATCTCATCTCAAGCTCAAGATCTCCAACACTTTCATTCTTGAGACCTCCATTGTTGCTCATATTCAAGCTTCATCCTATCCATTGTATTCATCTTCTCAACTACTCACATCCTCCATTTGAATCCTTATCAAACCCTCATTGTTTTGCATCCAATTTCATCTGTCTTGCCATCAAAGGAGCACACAAAATCAACCATCAAGGGCCAACCAACAATCGACTCAAGACAAGGTAAAAATTTGTTGTTTGTTATCATTCTTTGTTTTTTAGTTCAACTAGGCTTATCTCGAGGTGTCAGTGTTGTTTTCCTTCATTTTGCATGTTGTTTTGCATCACTTATAATAGGTCAACTTCATTGGTTCACATTTCTTAGAAATGTGTGTAGGTGTTTTCTATTCTAAATATGCAAAACTAAACTAAGGATGCAAAATGAAAACACTAGACCACCTCAATGACTAGCTTAAGGAAAACACAAAAGATAAATAAAGATAAATGATTATACCTTTCTTTCGTATCGATCTCCTTGGTTGGCCCTTGATGTTGGTTGGTATATATGCTCCTTTTGATGGCAATGGATGAAAATGGATGGATGCAAAGTGGGATGAAGGCTAAACTAAACTAAATATGCTATGGTGATGAAGTGAAAGTAAATATGCAAAATGGTTTGGAATACAAGTAATTTCTTAATGGAAGCTTGAAAATGGCTCACAATTTTTCTAGCATGAGGGTACTTGAATGCTTAAGTGATGTGAATGAATGAAAAAGGGGGGTATTTATAGAAAAAAATTGAATTATATAGAGAATTCAACGGCTAGGATTGAGCCCCCATGGCCAAGATGGAGGGCTATGGTGAGTTGAAGACTCACAAGCCCTCACATCTTGACATGTGGAGGGTGAGGTGTCCAGGGGTAGGATGAGATGGAAAGAGGTACAAGTGAGGTGGAAGAAGGAAAAATGACGTGGAAGAAGGACAAGTACTTTGAAAGTACCTTAAGAGATGAAAATATCTCCTCAAAAAGGAACTTCTTGTCCCTAAGTGAAAATGAAAATGACACTTGAGGAATTTTAGAATTCCTCAAAAATCTCCATGAGGAAGAGAAAAGTAGTTGGAAAAATAAATGTGAATTAAAAATTCAAATGAATGGAATAATCTTGTGGATAAGACAAGGTTCCCAAAAAGGTAGGATTTTGACACATGTGAATGATGTGACAAGTCAAAGATTTTAGAAGTTACATAGGAATAAGGAGAGTCTTGGAAGGATAAATGTGAACTAAAAATTCACATGGGGAAGAGAGGAATCTTGGATGAATAAATGTGAATTAAAAATTCACATGAGGAAGAGGGTCAATGCCAAATGTGGAATATGTAAAAGGTTGACCAAAAAGGTATGCTAAATGTGGCAAAATGATTAGATTAAGGTTGTGCAAATACATGATTAAGAAAGTTAATAAGGGATTAGAAGCAAGTGGACGATTATGGAGGATGTGACATTAATCCTGATTAAGTAGTGCACATCCTAATCATGGATTAATTAACTTAATCTAGATTAGAAGAGGATTATGGAGGATGTGACAAGCAAAGAGAAAAAGGAAGAATTTAAAATTGATTTTATTCAAAAAGGTGAAATGACTAAATTAAATAAATTGATATGTTTATTTAATTTAGAGAGAAAAAGGTGTAAGGTAAAGTATTTAATTGTTGAATTAAATACTTTAGGGACCTTAGGCAGAAGGGGAAATTAAATAAATAAATCATTTAATTAATATTGACAAAATAGATGAATAAGGTAGACAAGTTTGACTATGTGGGAGTGGTCAAATTTGGATGTCTACAATTACAAAAAATAGTACTTCATCAACCATACCTAAACTTGCCTCAATCAAATTCACTTCCTTTGTGGAGTCACCCTTGGATTCTTTCCTCTTCCAACATTTTTTCTTGAGATGCTTTGATTTGTTATAGTAGTAATATTTTCCCTTGCCCTTTTTTCCTTTTGACTTAGATCTTCATGAATTTCTTAAATTTTCCCCTTTTTTTGTGGACCAAGCCCTAGCCACCATTGCTTTTGGTGTGGAGGTTTCTATCCTAGATTTTCTCTACAACTCTTTAAACAACAAATCTCCCATGACATAATCAAATTCAAGGGTGTTTGTTGTGCCAAATCTAATGGAAGTGACTAAGTGGTTTGAAGAATCAAGCAATGAACACAATAACATGATTTTCTTGTCTTCATCCTTCATTTTACATCTATATTATTTAATTGGCATATAAGAGTATTGAAAACATTTAAATGATCAATAATTTTGGTACCTTCCTTCATTTACAACATGTACAACTACCTCTTCAAGCAAATTTGGTTTGTTAAGGATTTAATCATGTAAAGGTTTTCCATTTATCTCCATATGCCTAATGTTGTTTCCTCTCTAACAATATTAAAAAGCCCACTCTCTACCAAACACAACCAAATTGTGCAAAGTGCTTTTGCATCCAGATTTTCCCACTCTTCATTAGTCATACCTAATATTACAAGACTTGGACTTGACATGCTTATTTCTGACACGAACTTGAACTTGTTGCTCAAACTTGACTCAAACTCAATAAATTGAAAAACCAAAAAAATCAAAGATTTTAAGGATTTAAAACTTGTTTCATGCACCCTTTAATAAATAAACCTTAAATACATAATGACCTCATAAAATAGAAAGTACTTTGATCACATACATAAACATACATTGATCACACAAGTATAAACACAAATTTTAGCTAAAGGAAATAACAGTATAGTAATACAATTAGATATATAAGTGTTGTAAAAAGTATACAATACTGCTGTGAAAAGTATAGAATACTCATGGAATATGAAATCCATGGCATTAAAAGTTTCAAACAAATATCAAAACAAAATCTAAAAGTCTATGCTCAGAAGAGCTTGCATTACTCAGCCTTCCTACATAAGTGATCCTCAACCTCAGTGATCCAATCAAGGTCCTCATCACTAAAGATAGGATCCTCAACCCTAGTGATCCAATCTGATTGTGGATTAACCTCCTCTAATGTGATGAGTAATAAGTCAGTGCTTAAAATTTTTCTATGATGAAGGAAAAGATTGTAATGAACATAAACTAGATTATTCAACCTCTGCACTAATAATTTATTGTGCTTCTTGGAGTGTATGTGCTCAAACATACTCTGATTGCGCTCACAACTTGATGCACTACATAGTTGGCTCAATAATCAAACTACAATTCTCTGAAGATTTGGTACATTAGCACCAAATCTTTCCCACCATGCATCTAAGATGAGAAAGAGAAAAAAATAATATTATTGCCCAATTTTAAGTTTTAGTATTTAATAATAATAGAAAAAAGGAAAAGTTATAATTTTTAAATTTATATTATTGCCTTAATAAATTTTTACTTGGTTGCAATGTTAATCGAGTATCCTTACATATATCTCGTACAAAAAGATCTCCTTGTGCAAGTCTAAAAATCTTGAAATATCAATGACTATTTGTGCTCCAACATGAGAATCATGTATCATCCGCTCTATGACTATGTAGAGCCCACTTAGAACCTCCTCATTTGCCTTAAAATCTAGGTGGTATTAGAATGTCAAGTTGAGAAAATAAGCAACTACATGTAGGGGTTTATGAAGTTGGAGGTGCCATCATTTATCAATGATCTCCTAAATGATCTGATACTTATCATAAACTCCCCCATAAATAGATCTAATGGCCTCTTTGGCCCTATCCCCTCATTTATGTAGCCCATTATGGGCTTCTCCCCATCAACAACTTGTAGGATAA
This sequence comes from Sequoia sempervirens, assembly GCA_007258455.2. Lineage (NCBI taxonomy): Eukaryota > Viridiplantae > Streptophyta > Pinopsida > Cupressales > Cupressaceae > Sequoia > Sequoia sempervirens. The sequence continues at coordinate 92,211 of VDFB02024132.1, forward strand.
TCACTAGAGGCTTTATGAACTACAATTGTTGAGAAAAATTAGCATAAGAGTCAACAAAAATAAACAAATAAAACAAAAATAGTAATGAAATATAATGTACAATTAGTAATTACATTTACATTTACAATCTCCATAGTAGGTACCTAGAAGCCTTGCTCATCAAAAAACCAATTTGCCACATCTTCCTTTGCATTGGTCTTGACATATGATGAGGAATTCCACTTCGCACTAACTAACACACACCTGAAATCTCTTTTTGACAACAATAAGGATTGTAATGCGATGAAATTGGTAGCAAATTGAGTTATTCTAGGACGAGCCAACTCCTTATGCCTTATGAATTTCCTCATTAAGTTGAGGACCAATGTGTGATTGTATATGAATTTAAATATTTTTTGCTATCTCCACACATGCTTTGACCCATGCAAACTTGTCAAGACCTCCAATATGAGGTCAAGGCAATGATCAACACAAGGAGTGCAAAATAATGATGGGTGTGTATCCTACAATAGTCTACCTACAACAAGATAATTTGCTGCATTATTTATGTGAACCTAAGAATTTTATCCTACTCTAATGTGCAAAATAACTAAAAAATACAAGTGATAAAAGATTAAGGACACTTCGAGATTAGCCTAAAGGGTGATAAAACAAGAAGGAAAATGTACAAAAGAAGATACAAACGATTTCACCTTCCTTGCTGTTGATGTCTCCTTGATTGGCCCTTGCTTGGGATGATTTTGTGTGCTCCTTAGATGATTTCTTGAGTGACTAAATGCAAGATTGAATGTGCAAAATGATTAGAATGAATGGCTAGATGCTAGTAAAATGAGTGAGAATGCAAATGGGCAGCATGTAGTTATCAAATGGCTAAGTGTTGAAAATGCCCTTGATGAGGGGGTATTTATAGGAGAATTTGAACTCTCTAGAGAATTCAATGGTCAAGATGCATCCAACAAGGCCAAGATGAAGGGCTACGGTGGGTTGAGAACCCACAAGCCCTCACATCTTGACATGTGGATGGTGAAGTAGCCAAGAGAAGATGAGGTGTAAGTGAGGTGTCAAAAAGGTACATGAGGTGGAGGAAGGACAAGCACCTTGGGGAGTGAGGATATTTCCTCAAAAAGGGATTCCTTGTCCCCAAGTGGGAGTGAAAGGGACATTTGAGGAATTTTGGAATTCTTCAAAAATCTACATGGGAAAAGGAAAGGTGGTTGGGGGTATAAATGTGAATTAAAAATTCACATTCTTAGGAAGATCTAAAGGGTAAAAGGTGGGCTCCAAAAAGGTGGGACTTGGTCACATGTGGAGATTGTGACAAGTCCAAGGTTCTAGAAGCCTTGGAAGGATGGAATGTGAATTAAAAATTCACATATAAAGGAGGGGAATCTAGGATAAATAAATGTGAATTAAAAATTTACATGGGAAAGGGGGTCAATGCCAAAAGAAGGTAAATGCAAAGGGTGGCTAAAAAGTGGTGCTAAATCTGGCTAATGACCTTGGTTAAGGTTGTGCAAATATTGGATTAGGCTAATTAATGGAAGATTAGAGGCAAGTGGCAAATGTAGGAGGATGTGACATTAATCTTTGATTAAGAGGATGCACACCATAATCATAAATTAATTAAATTAATTCAGATTAGGGCAAAGTTATGGAGAATGTGACAAGGAGAGAGAAAGTGAGGAATTTTAAATTGATTTTAAATCAAAAGGGTAAAAATGACTAAATTAAATAGATTAGCGTATTTATTTAATTTAGAGAGGAATAGGGTGAAAGATAAAGTATTAATTATTAAATTAAATACTTTACTGATATGAGACAAAAGGTGTAATATTAATTTAATAAATTAATATTTTAATATGGTAGACGGAAAGGCAGTAAATTTAATCATATGGAAGTGATTAAATTTAGATGTCTACATTTTGCCCCTCTTTGAAATATTGTTAGGATAACAGTGTTTCGAAGAAAAATAAAACACAAATGAGGAAGAAAATGACCGATGGTGATGCCCCTAGCATGGAAACGGTTAATGATGCCCCAATGACCAGGCTGAAGGAATGGAGGAATGGTAAGAGGGTATGCCCCCTCGAGAGGGCGGTCGAGGGAGAAAAAAGGGGGTCCCCGGGCGACGTCTCGATAGGAAGAAAAGAAGGACACCAGTGGATAGAGCTCAAAAAACTAAGCAATTTTGGCTTTTGAACAGAGGTGATCTGACGTACGGTTTGCAAATGGCAACCTCGGGAAGTTTGGGATTAGTTGGAGGAATAAAAAGTTAAATAAAAGGTAAAAAATACCTTTTGGGAGGAAGGGTTAAAAAGGTAATTTTAAAAATTACCTTGGTCATTTGCACTGTAGCAGTTGAGAGGAAGAGAGGAGAGGAGTGAAAACAGACGAGGAGGAACGATGCCGACGGATAATGACACCGCGATTGTGCACCAGACAGACGAGGTGCGAGCACTATAAAGTGGGGGCACGGGCGGACAACAGGTGAGTGGCAACAAAAACCCATATTTTTAATTTATGCATTTTTTATGTAAAAAATAAAAATTTGAAAACGTGGGTTTTCTTGGGTAGGAAAAATTAAAAAAAGGGTCTA
>VDFB02024132.1:95580-153909 GCA_007258455.2 Sequoia sempervirens
AATGGGAGAGGGGGCAAGCACTGAGAGCCCAGGGGGAGCAGAGGGTGGAGGAGGTGATGGATGTGGATGATATGGAGGATGTGGAGGTGGTAGGTGCGAGGGATGTTGCAGAGGAGGGGAGGAGACAGTTCGTGGTAGGACGTCATGGTCAGCCACGATAGTTGCAGGTGCGGCCGACTGCAAAGAGTCACGAGGCTCGTCAGGAGGCAGAGAGGGGAGGGGATGACGATGTTAGAGTAGCCCCAGAGGAGAAGAGGAGATCGCCATGAGGTCGATTCGTGGTTGAGAGACAGGGAGAGGCGAGACGATTTCGGGTTCGCCGGATTGTGGAGGACCGTGAGGAGTGACAGGAGTAGGAGGATAGGGAGCAGCCAGCAGGTGGGGAGGATGAGATAGAGCTGGTGGTTGGGGAGGAGGATGTGATGGATGTGGATAGAGACGTGGCAGAAGAGGATGTTGCGGCAGCAAACACATTAGCGTTAGTTCCTTATGTACTAGAGGATCCCATTATGTAGGCGAGGGGAGCAGAGGCGAGAGTACAGATGGCAGAGCGAAGAGTGAGGGCTCTAGAGGCCGAGCTAGCTAGAGTAGAGTGAGAGGCCTTGAGAGATTATGAGGCCATGGTTTTCGAGCTAGGGGGAGCAGTGGAGGAGAGAGAGGGCACAGTCAGAGGTGCAGAGGATACAAAGCGAGTTGACTAGTATGACATGGGACCGCGACAGATTACAGGCAGAGGTCGTGGTTTTACAAGCTAAGGGGGAGCCAGAGGAGAGGACAGAGCAGGGAGCTAATCAGGGGACAAGAGGTACTAGTCAGCAGTCAGGAGATCTCCAACGAGACTGAGACGAGCTTCAAGATAGGGTACATTGTCTTGAGCAGGCCGTTGGAGATATGAGGTTGATACAAGAGAGGGAGGCTGTGGCAGTAGAGCAGGCACAGATTATGCGGGCTGAGAGGGACGCAGCATAGGCTCAGGTACAGGTGATGGAGGCAGAGAGGGATGCGGCACAGGTGCGCATTCAGAGTGAGAGGGCAGTAGCAGAGGCAGAGATACAGGCATTACGGAGAGGGAGAGATGAGGTGGTAGCAGAGGTAGCGACTCTCCGGAGAGAGAGGGATTTGGCAGAGTTGTGGGCACAGGCTCTCCAGAGGGATAGAGATGCAGCAGTGACTCGGGCATAGGGGCTGAGAGAGATAGAGATGTAGCAGAGATGCGGATGCAGACTCTACAGACAGAGAGGGATGCCGCGATGGCTCGTGTTTTGATAGGCCAGGATGAGGGTGGGATGCCAGGAGCAGATGTGCAGATTGTGGAGAGAGAGAGGGATGCAGCAGTGGTATGGGCAGCGGCTGCGGAGGAGATGAGGGATCAACTACAAGCAGAGTTGGCACAGAGTTGGTTAGCTCAGGAGGCATGGGAACAGGAGAGGAGAGCTATCACCAGGGACCGAGACAGATATCGACATGAGCGGAATTCCGCTCAGGTCCAAGTTGTAGAGAGAGAGGATAACATGAGAGAAGCAGGTTTTTGGATGGCTCCTTATTATTCTGCAGTTCCTGATCTAGCACAACAGACATTCTGTTATACCCGGCAGACACCTCAGATGCCAGCGCCATCTCAGACATTGGGGACACAGACCCGTGGTTACAGTGATTCACTAGGGGTTTCACCAGGCAGGGGAGCAGGACCTGAGTCGCCATAGAGATCAGATGTGGGGAGTTCATTTGGGAGGTGACATGCTATTGAGTTTTTGACAGATGCAGGATGGAGTGTGTAGGATTTATTGACAGAGATTAGAGATGTTCTATATATCTGGATTTTGTATTTTACCATATGATGTATGATGGACATGTGACAGATATTATATTATTTTGATATGGGACAGTTCTTATTGACACCATGTAGTATGTTTCCTTTTATGATGGGTGATTATATGCATGCGTATATGGTATTACATGTTTATGTGGATGGATGCATTTGGTTTATTTATGCTCATGTGTTGGTTTATTTATGCTCATGTTCATGATATGGGATGTTCACATGGATGATTGGAATATGAATAATTTTGTATGAATAATTATGCTTATGTTTATTTATGCTTATGCGTTGGTTTATTGAGATGTTCATGTGGATGATTGGATATATGTACTTATGAAATATGAATAGTTTTATTGATGCATGGTGATATGATATGCGCATGGTGATATGTTATGTGTACTTATGGGATCTATGATGATTTATATATGTGGATGCCTAGTTGACTTATTTGTCATGTATGTATATATGTATGATGTATTTTGTATGAAAATTTTATATATGCAGGATGTGATGTATTATGCGTCTGACACTTTGTGATGCAGGTGGTGATGTATGTATGGACCTAACATGTGGTGATGCAGGTGACGATGGATATATGGAATAATACTTTTGTAATTTTAGAGGAAAAAACACACGTCCATAAGTGCTAATAGGAACTAACATGATAATGGGAGGTGGGTATGTGGTGATTGTGAAGATGGATGTCATTTGGCATCTATTAAAAAGTATCAGTATCCTGAGAAGAATGGAAAAGAATGGGGGAAAGTATTTGCACAACCAAAACCATAGGGTGAGTGTTAATGCAATAATTATGAAAATGCAATCCTAATTCAATTTTCCATCTTTGGAGCACTGGTTTTTTGCTATAGCATAAGACATGATAAACCAAGGTATGTAGGACCGAGGTAGATTAGTGTCTAATGCATGAGACAAACACGCCAGACAAGAAGGCTATCCCAACACCCCAAAGTCACGAAGACCTTGGTCAGGCCAGGCATTGGGGTAACCACAAGCACAAAAGGATGTCCCAACATAACACAAGATCTCGAGGATCTTGGTGGGTACTATGTGGGACAATCAAGATGACACAATCAAAGAAAAGATCAAGATATGCCCCTATGTGGACCAATCAAAACACGCCATAATATGATGGATTATGGCGGCCTTGATAAGTGATGATAGTGAGCCCAAATGATAAACAAAAACCAAAAGCATCAAAAAATCGCAATCAATTTCAAATGTCCATTTCCATAGGATCAAGGGGATAGATGGAATTGATGAGGTCTGTTAGGAAGGATGTATCCTGATGAGACCTATGATGGATACTAAGCGAAAAGATTGATATGATATAGGATATTCAAAATTGATTAGATTCGTTGGTACAAATGGGTCTTGTTTGTTAAGGACCAGCTAGATAAAGGCATAGCTTGATGACACAACACAAGGGAGACAAGACACAACCTAAAGACCTAGGGGCTCAGGGGCCGATCAGAGATTAGCCTTGCCTACGTGAAAGCGCAGAGCCCTCGTAGTTCATAGAAAAATACCATGGATAAAGCGAAAAGAAGACAATGGAGACCGATGATGAAGGACACAACACACGACAGACAAATGCCCCGGAGGAGGATCAAATGACCAACCTTGCCTACGTGAAAGCGCAGGGGCAACATAGTTCGATAAAGGATGAAAGTGATGCAGGAGGATAAGATCTAGGTGGAGACCGACACGATGGATGAGCTTATGTGACAACACAGACCGACCGACAAAAGGAACGAAAGACATAAGCTCAAAGTGGGATATGAAAAAGCTCAGGATGAGGGATAGGTAAGGTGGGTCGTCTAGTGCTCAATCAACAAATACCAAGCGGCCTAGGCTGAGGTGGGTGAGGATGATAGTGTGGATGAAAGCACAAAATAACTAGGATGCCAGGTAGATAATGATTAAGCCCTTTATGGATGATGCCTGCTAACAGGTTTTCACCATCCACACTTATCCAAGGCGCCACCAAGAGGTGGTTTTCACCATAGGACGAATTTATTTTTCCTTATTATTTTTTGGATTTTTTCTTTATTTTTTGATTTTTTTGATTTTTTTGACTTTTTAGTTGGGGTTATCAAACGGACTTAAGCGTAGAACCTTTTCAGATGGAGAATATTGATAGGTTCGTCAAGGGGATCTCCTTCCAGAGTAGTCAACCTATAGGCTCCAGACCCATATTTGGCAGTTATGATATACGACCCTAGCCAGTTTGCCTCAAATTTTCTTTTCTTGTCACGATCTTGCTGAGTGCGTTGGTTTTCTTTGAGGACAAGCTCACCAACTTGGAATTGCCTAGGACAGACCTTTTTATTGTAGTGATGTTTGAGGCGATTTTGGTATGCTTGCAGATGGTCATAGGCTCTTATTCTCCGCTCATCTAGTAACTCTAGCTGTGCCAACCGTGCAACACGAGTATCTTCTTCGCTGATAAGATTCTTCAGAGAAATTCTCAATGATGGAAGCTCAACTTCGATTGGCAAGACGGCTTCAACACCGTATACTAAAGAGTAGGGGGTGGTGCCTGTTGGGGTGCAAATGGATGTGCGGTATGCCCAGAGGGCGGGATGAATATGAAGGTGCCAATCTCATCCAGTGTTATTGACAACCTTTTTGAGGATACGGATGAGGGTCTTGTTGGTTGCTTCTGCCTAACCATTACCCTGAGGGTAATAAGGCGTCGACCAACGATGCTGGATATGGAAGGTGTCGCAAAGGTGTTTCATGGCTTGGTTTTTAAAAGGTTTTCCGTTATCGGAAATGATGGTGGATGGGATACCATATTTGCAGAGAATATGGTAGAGGATGAACTTGGAAATCTGAGTACCGGTGATCTGTGAAAGGGGCATTGCTTCCACCCATTTGGTGAAGTACTCAGTTGCGGTGATGATGAATGTATGGCCATCCGATGATGGTGGGTAGATCTTGCCAATCAAGTCGAAACCCCATTGAGAAAACGGCCACGATGCTAGGAGAGGCTGGAGATCTTGCGCTGGGGTGTGGATCAAATCTGCATGTTGTTGGCATGGAAGGAACTTCTTCAAAAATTCACAAGCATCATGTTCCAATGTAGGCCAGTAATATCCAGCTTGTAGGATCCTTTTGGCCAGAGCCATACCATTTGAGTGAACCCCACAAATACCACCATGTACTTCTGTTAGTACCGTTTGGGCCTCAGTTTCATTCAGACATCTAAGGAGGACTTCATCATACCTGCGACGATAAAGCGTATCACCAACAATGATGTATCAGGACGAACGATGGATAAATGATTTACGTTGGTTGCATGTAAGTTCTGGGGGTATGATATTATCATGGAGGTAAGTGTATATGTCTTGGTACCACGGGGAGGCGGGACCTACAATATCGCACACCATGTCAGTCTTAGGAACATCATATGCAGGGATTAAAAGTTGTTCAACAAGAAACTCACACTCTGTCTGATCCTTGGGCATGTCAATCAGGGAACCGATAGTGGCCATTGCATCTGCCGCTTTATTCTGTACCCGAGGGATTTGGTCAAACTGTATGAAGGTGAAATATTTTTTGAAATCATCCACCATGCGTTTATAGGGTAACAGTTTATCATCTTTTGTAAGGAATTCATCATTAACTTGTCTAATAACCAACAAAGAATCACCAAAGACTTTCAAATGGGTTATGTGCCACTGTTTTGCAATTTTGAGGCCGGTAAGGAGAGCTTCATATTCTGCCATATTGTTGGTACATGGAAATGCTATCCTGAATGATTTTGGGATGTAGTCACCATGAGGAGTGACTAATAGAATTCCTGCCCCAGATCCACTATGAGTGTATGAGCCATTGAAGTATAACATCCAAGTTGGTGCTTCTGCCACTGTGTAGATTGCTTCATCTGGGAATTCAGTGTCTAGTGGGTAGGCATCTACTAATGGTGCTTCAGCCAATTGATCGGCAATAACCTGTCCCTTTATGGCTTTTCGCTCTACATACTCTATGTCAAATTCACTTAGAAGCATAACCCATTTGGCCATGCGGCCAGTCAGAGTGGTTCTAGATAACAGATACTTCAAGGGATCAATTTTGGCGATTAATTTGACCGGATGGCTAAGCATGTAATGACGGAGTTTCTGTGTGTTGAAGACTAGTGCAAGGCACGCTTTTTCCATAGGGGAGTAATTTAACTCATAGCCAACTAGTGTTCGGCTGATGTAGTAGATTGCCCTTTCTTTGAATGACTCATCATGTTGCGCCAATAATGCCCCCAATGCGACTGAGGTAGCAGAGATATAAAGCAAGAGGGGTTTTCCTGGGATAGGCGGCATCAAAATCGGCGGATGAGCTAAATATTCCTTAATTTTATCAAAACCCGTCTGACACTGCAGGGTCCATCGGAAGTTGGAATCTTTCTTTAAAAGATGGGTAAAGGGCTAACATTTATCTGTGAGCTGGGCTATGAACCGACGGATGGACTGCATCTTTCCCTGGAGGCTTCTTAACTGCTTTAGATTGCATGGAGGTGGCATGTCCAGAATAGCCTTTACCTTGGTGGGATCAACTTCAATACCTCTGCGAGAGACTATGAAACCCATCAACTTTCCTGACGTGACCCCAAAGACACACTTTTTCGGATTTAGCCGCAACTTATAATGCTCTAACCGCTCAAATATCTTTTTCAGGATGACAGGATGTTCTGCTCGCGTTCTAGATTTCCCTAATAGGTCATCAACATAGTCTTCCATGATGATATGGATGAGGTCATGGAAGATGACCATCATTGCTCTTTGATATGTTGCTCCCGCATTTTTGAGATCGAAGGGCATAACATTGTAACAGAAAGTGCCCCAAGGAGTTGTGAAGGCGGTTTTGTGTTGGTCTTCAGGTGCGATTCAAATCTGGTTATAACCGGAGAAGTCGTCCATAAGGGATAACATCTCATGTCCTGCTGTTAGGTTGACCAACATGTCAATGTTAGGAAGAGGGAAATCGTCTTTTGGGCAGGCTTTGTTAAGATCCCTGAAGTCCGTGCAGACTCGAATGTCTCCGTTTGGTTTGGCAACTGGGACTATGTTGGAAATCCACTCGAGTAGTCAATCGGTCGATAAAACCTGCATCCAGTAACTTCTCCAATTCCTTCTTGACTAACAACGCGACTTGCGGATGCATCTTGCGGAGCTTTTGCTTGACAGGCTTGGCGTCTGGGCGAATGTCTAAGTGATGAACCACTAAAGCAGGGTCTAAGCCTAGCATGTCTGAGTATGACCAAGCAAAGTTAACGATTCCCTCTTGGAGTAGTGTACAAAGACCAGATATTCTTGTTCGAGAGCGACTTAGCTACATAGGTGATCTTAGGACTGTCAGCAGTTCCCAAATTAATTTCTTGCGTCTCTTCAATCAGAATAGATGATCTGGCAGATAGTTGAGTTCCCATAAGGGGAAGATGAACATCTCCATCTTCCAGCGCCTCTTCGAGGTTTTCACCTTTAGATGCGTCCTTTATTTTTACTTTTTCCAGGTCAGGAAGTGCCTCAGGGAGGTTTTCACTAGATGACGCTTTTTATTTTTCTTATTTTTATTTTTGCGACTGGAGTGTTCATCCTTCCCCAATCCCATAAGGTTGACATACGTGTCCGCAGACATACTGACAGGTGTAGTATTATGTAGGTCTCAATCGATAAGTTCAGGGTGACAAAGGGACAAGCTAATGGTGCAGACGGATAGGCATTCGAACATGGATGATAGGTCGGTATGATCGACATCATCATATGCATGTATGATAGATTCCTCCTTGGGTATGTCTTCCAATGAGCCATCATCCACGGTGATACTATTGGAAGTATTAGATGATGTTGCGGGGCTTTTCTATTTCTTGTCATACCCAATGCCTGTGTTTCTTGGTGACTTTGGCGTATCAATGGGTTGCAACCGCCCTTGTTCCTCTTTACCTAGGCCTCTACCTTGATAGTTATGTTTTTCCACGAACTTTGTTGGCTAGGGGTACTTTTCCTGAAAATATTTCTTTAGAGGAGTTTCTGGTTCGGGCTCTTCTCGGTAGACCCATTGGCTTATTTCTTCCTCTGGTGCATCGATCTTGACACTCGGAGATCTGAAAGTGGTAGTAGGGATGTTTTTACCACTTAAGGTGATGGTTTTGTCTTCCTTTGGTGTAGCATGCGAAGGTTGACCGTATTCGTGTGGTGACGGGGGCATGGTGGCTACATTAAGAACCGTATCCATTTCATATTTGCCACACCCCTTGTTGATGATCTGGACTTTTGTGACTGAAGGATCAATGGTGGAGGATGGAGTGGTTATCACGGTGGATGGTGGATTAGAGGATGATGACTGGGATGCCCCCATTTCAACCCTAGGACAATAATGTAAATGGGGAAAAGATGCTTCTAAAGCGCGGCAATATTCAAACGGTTGGGGGTCGGCGTAGATGGTGACTTCTTGTCCGTTCACAAGGAATTTCAGGCATTGATGGTACATGGAGGGGACGACTTGCATAGCATGGAGCCATGGGCGGCCAAGAAGGAGATTATATGGTAAGTCCAGATCAAGGACGTGACAGGTAGTATACTGAAGTACAGGTCCTACTTGGATAGGAAGACTGATAATTCCTTCTGAATTTCTTTCTGCATTGTCATAGGCTTTGATTGTAATGATCCGGTTGCTTAAGTCCGCTTGAGTATACCCCACCTATTTTATGAATTTCAAAGTACACAAATTGAGGGCAGAGCCATTATCTACCAAGACCCTTTTTATTTTATGGCGAGCAACTATGACTTCGATATGTAAAGGGCGGTTATGATTGACATCGATGTTCAGCATATCATCTTGACTGAAGTGCAGGTGATGAGACAAAGCCAAGTGTCCCACCAAAGCTTGGAATTGTGTGGGGTCGATGCCATTTGGCACATGGGTTTCCTGCAGAGCTCTATTGAGGATTTCTTAATGTACCGGGGAAGACTTAAGCAAATCCAAAATAGATATATGAGCGGGGGTCTTCCTCAGGTGATCAAGGATGTTGTACTGAGAGTTTACAGGAGTCGGTTGGGCGGGTGCAGAAGCTGCAGGGACAGTGATACGAGCTCGTCGTGTAGTAACAACACATTGAGGGTCTTTTGCTTTAACGTGTATCATGGATACTCGGGGTTCCACCTGCTCAATGTAATGAATAACACCTTCATAATTGAAGGGCACATTCTTGTAATTCACATTATTTGTGCTGTTATTTTGAGGATTACTGTTGGAAGTGCTAGGACCTTGATTATGGTTTGGGAAGGCGTTTTGATAGATTTGCAGTTGAGCATTGGACGACGAAGGTTGACTGGGGTCAACTTTGATATCTCCTCGATCAATGAGATCTTGGACATAGTTTTTCAAACCCTGAAACTTATTTAAAGAGTGTCCCTTGAATTTATGAAAGTCACAATACTCATTTTCTTTAAACCATGCCGGCTTGGGCTTGGACTCGTCAAATGGCTTGGTGACAGGGTATGTGATCAGATAGTTGATCTGTAACAACTTATTGAAGATGACGCTTAGAGGTTCTCCTAGTTGGGCATACTAGCGTTTAGTGTTGCCTTGGTTATTTTGATTGGATTTTTGGGGAGGACGGGGTGTCCCTTGCAGTACAGATATGGCATTAGGTATGGATTGATGTTGTCTCTGGGATGTGTTAGCCACATGGACATGTTTAGTATCTGTGACGCCATCATTTACTGCATTTTTGTTCTTGTTCCAAAAACGTGGCTTGTCGTTGAATGACCTTTCCTTATCTTGATTATATATTTTGATGTGCCCTTTGGCAACAAGGGCACGCTCAAGGATGGGTCCCTTCTCTACTACCTCTGCAAAAGTGGTGACACAATGTAATCTAAATTTATGAGCCATGTCGGGATGAGAGTTCTCCACGAAGAGGGTGAACATGTCCTTTTCTTTCAAAGGGGTTTTCATTCGGCTTGCTAGGGCACGCCACCTTTGGAGGTAGTTAGTAAAGGTTTCCCCTTCACGTTGTTTCTCTTTGAGGAGATCCAAGGTATCGATATCTTTCTCCAAATTGAAGGAGAAGTAGGAGACAAACTTTTCTGATAGGTCAGCAAAAGATTTTATGGACCCCTTTTCAAGGGTCATGACCACCCTAGGGCGTTGCCTGCCAGACTCCGGGGGAACAGGCGCAAGAGATAGTTGTCATTGTGGATGACTTCTTGACACTAGGAGTAAAACTCCTGCAAGTGGGCCTTAGGATCCTTGTTTCCCTTGTATTTGTCAAATTTTGGTATCTCGAAATATTTAGGGAACGGGATTAATGAGATGGAGGGATCATATGGATATGGGCATATGTCTTCAAATTTGAATGATTGTTTTGTAGCCCCGACTTGAAGGTCCTTAAGTGCGGCTTTCATTTCTAGTATGTTCGCATTGGCCGGTGAGTTGGATGGATATTGATGATAGGATGATGAAGGATCCTGCTGAAAGGGCGTCGGATTGTTGAAATACGGATTTGGATGATTGGATGATGACACGAATTGTTGGTAAGACGAGGGATTTTGTTGATACGGGGGCTGTTGTTGTGGGGCATAATATGGATTTGTTTGGTAAAAGTGTGGGGTAGGTTGTTGAGGAAATTGGATGGGACGTTGCGTGTTGGTTTGTTGGTATTGAGGGTATTGTTGTGATTGTTGGGAGGTCGCATAAAGCGGTTGTTGGGGAAATTGTTGTTGATTGGGATAGTAGTAGTGTTGGGGAGGTTGTTGTTGTGACGTCAAATGTTGTATAGGCAGAGATGGGATATTGTGTTGTGGTTGGGCCTTTGGACGCAAAATGGATGCAAGAAAGGGGGATATGGTCTGAGCAATAGGTCGAGATGGATTGCCTTGTGATTGGTAGGATGGTTGTTGTGAAGAGGCCAAAGTATTGTGTATAGGTTGTTGCGGATGAGGTGGAGGAGGTAGCGTAGACGTGTTTTGTAAAGGGGGTTGTTGAGCACCACCTGGAACATTCAGCTGGGGTGTGCCTTGTGGAGGTAATTGAGGTGGAATGTTGGGTTGGTGAAGCGGTTGAGATGGTATATTTGTAGTTCCAGGAGGTGGAAGTGATGCTGCAAAGGAGGTGCCCCCAATGTTGACTGGAGGTTGGTTCGGAGGAGGGGGTGTGGTTAATGTTAATGGCGGAGGTTGTGGAATGTTTTGTGGCATACCGTAGGCAAAAGGATTATTGGGATCTGGCACTTGAGGTCCTCCTATAGCTGAAGTTGAAGCATGTGGGGGATAATTAACCTGATAAAGAACGGTATTGCCAAATTCAGGTTGATGCCAACCCTCAACTGGAGGAACATTGGAGAAGTATGAACCTTCTGGTGCATTTTGGGACCCTTGGAGTACGTTAGATGGGGCACCCTTATATTTGGACCAGTCAACATTCGAGGGGGGTTTGACACCCTTCTCAATTAGGTGGGCCAAGATTTCTTCCCCATATTTTTCGAGCAAACGGTCAGTCATTTGTACATTGGCAGGATTACTAAAATGTTTCTTAAGTGTGAGTTCAGGTTGATTAACCATACTCTCTTCACCATGTGGCGAGTTATTCTGATTCTCGGTGTTGGAGTGCGATGAAGTACCATTATGAGGATCGTGAGGGATGTTGGTACCCTTGTTAGGATCTGATGAGACGTTGATTGTGTTTTTGGGATCTTGAGGGTTGTTTGATTAGGCATTTTGAGCTTGACAGTCGACCATTTTCTTTGCCTGTGAACGGGTCTGAACGGGCATGCAAATGCGGGATGAGTAGGTTAATTCTTTTGTCAAATGATTTGAGTGTGATTGGATAAGGTGTGATTTAGATGGGGTTTGGATTTGGATCAGATTTTGTTAGGATATATTGGATTGGATTTCGATTGGATTGGATTTAGATTGGATTGGGTTGGATTTGGATTGGATTGGATTGGATTGGACTTGGATTGGGCACGATTGGATTAGATCAGATTGGATTGGATTAGATTTGGATTTGGCACGATTAGATTAGATTGGATTGGATTGGACTTGGATTGGGCACGATTGGATTAGATCGGATTGGATTGGATTGGATTTGGATTTGGCACGATTAGATTAGATTGGATTGGATTGGACTTGGATTGGGCATGATTAGATTAGATCGGATTGGATAGATTTAGACTATTGGATGGGTATGGTTGGATGATGAAAGATGTGAGAGAGAGACCTTAAGCTTGATCAAAGGAAGTTACCCTTAGCAACCCAGAACTTTAATTGATTAAGAGGATGATCACGACACCGAATCCACCTTAAGATAGGAATGGATTGATTGGGCCGAGGATGATAACTTACGCCACCGAATTCACCTCAAGATGGAAGCAAATTGATTGGGGTCGAAGTTAAAGACTAATAATCAAATTCAAGTGCTAAGGTCAATTTGGGTAACCACTTTGCAATACAAGGTTAGGATGGCTTGGTTATGAGTGGTATTTTGGTGATGTGAATGGTAAAGTTATAGAGTTTGTTAAGTGAGGGGATGGACTTTTAAATGGATTAGGGAAAAATTAAAATGAATGGGTAGATTAAAGATAATTGTGGAGAATGAGTGGGGATTTAGAATGGTTAAACGGAAGCTTGGAACGATGAGATGGAGATTTAAACGGATCAAATGGAGGTTACGAGAGGCTTAGAGTGACAAAACAGAGGCTCAGGATGATGAGATAATGATTGGGAACGATTAAATGATGGTTTAGAGGCTAAATGGATCCAAATGGGTCAATTTTGGGTGTTCAGAAGGGCAAATCCGCCCCTTTGCAGCAAAAATCAGGGGCGTTGACAGCTTTCTGCAGCAAAACAGGGGCGCCGCCGCCTTTTTGCAGCAAGATCAGGGGCGCTGCCGCCTTTCTGCGGTAAAACAGGGGTGCTGCCACCTTTCTGCAGCAAAATTAGGGGCGCTGCCGCCTTTCTGCGGTAAAACAGAGGGCGCTGCCGCCTTTCTGCGGTAAAACAGAGGGTGCCGTTGCCTTTCTGCGGTAAGACAAAGTTTTATTTTGATGGGAATGTCTATGGAAATGACGCAAAATGATAAAGTAAGGCTAAAGTATCAAAAATTTGACAAATTTTTCACAAGAACACACTTCAAGTAAGCACAATCCTATGATTAATATTAAGGGTATGGCCATGCAAGGTCTTAATCTAGGATGCACAAGGCTTCTAGGGAGTCTTCGATATACTTTCGGTACGTGAGGCACAACCGTGAACACCAGTCCGTCACAAGCGTGAGTCGGGAACCCCAGCGAAATACTGAAAGGCTCAGACCAACTCTTTATGTCTATCTAGGTATCACCCTAGCTTCGACGCTCCGCCAATTACGATGTGACTGGATTGGGGTACAACTTTTGTTCTCCCCCCTTTATATACCTCGCTGGTACGCGTGGTTGGAATCGTCCCTTGGGGTGATGAAATCCCCAAACAGGTCCCACTAAAAAGAAGACACTAACCGTTTCCAACTACTCCCCAGGCTCACACGAAGTGCAAAGGGAAAGCGAAAACAAATTAATGCCCCCTTGGGTAACGCAAGAACAAATAATCACAGCAAGTAGTGAAGTTTACTCCCCTAATTAGACTATGTTCCAAAACAACAAGGATAATTTTTTGCAGATCTGATCAAATAGATGGCCCTGCAAACAAATGTTAGATGTCTTTTTCTTCGTTCTTGATCAATTATGCCACAATATGCTACAAAACGTTAGCACAAAACACCAATATCCTTGCCAAAACAATGTTAGAAGGTTATTACTTGACAATAGCAAAAAATGAGAGCCAAAATGACTATTTTACCTTCCAAACTGTGTTGTTTTGGGGCGCTGCCGCCTTTTTGTGGTAAGGCAGAGGGCGTTGCCACCTTTCTACAGTAAAATGGGGGCGTTGCTGCCTTTCTGCGGTAAAGCAGAGGGCATTGCCGCCTTTCTGCAGTGGACAAGAGGGCGCTGCCACCTTTCTGCAACAAACTTTGTCAGATTTTAAGGAAAAACGAAAAGTTGTGCCCCTCCCACTGCAAGAAAAGTGTTAAAAAACCTTCTAAATATATCCCTAATTGCAGCAAACTTGTTAGAAGAGAATAAAACTTTCAGCTATAGGGCGCTGCCACCTTTCTGCAGTGGACAAGAGGGCGCTGCCGCCTTTCTGCAACAAACTTTGTCATATTTTTAAGGAAAAACGGAAAGTTATGCCCCTCCCACTGCAAGAAAAGTGTTAAAAAAAACCTTCTAAATATATCCCTAATTGCATCAAACTTGTTAGAAGAGAATAAAACTTTCAGCTGTAGGGCGCTACCGCCTTTCTGCAGTGGACAAGAGGGCGCTGCCGCCTTTCTGCGGTAAAGCAGAGGGTGCTGCCGCCTTTCTGCAGCAAAATGGGGGTGCTGCCACCTTTCTGTGGTAAAATAGAGGGCGTTGTCGCCTTTCTGCGACCTTTTCCTGCAAGATTCTTAACAAAAAGGGAGGTTAAATGCAAGAACCCGTTTGTGGGTCCCACCGGGCGTGCCAGAAATGTGAACCTAAGAATTTTATCCTACTCTAATGTGCAAAATAACTTAAAAACAAAAGTGATAAAAGACTAAGGACACTTCGAGATTAGCCTAAAGGGTGATAAAACAAGAAGGAAAATGGACAAAAGAAGATACAAACGATTTCACCTTCCTTGCTGTTAATGTCTTCTTGATTGGCCCTTACTTGGGATGATTTTGTGTGCTCCTTAGATGATTTTTTGAGTGACTAAATGCAAGATTGAATGTGCAAAATGATTAGAATGAATGGCTAGATGCTAGTAAAATGAGTGAGAATGCAAATGGGCAACATGTAGTTATCAAATGGCTAAGTGTTGAAAATGCCCTTGATGAGGGGGTATTTATAGGAGAATTTGAATTCTCAGGAGAATTCAACAGTCAAGATGCATCCAACAAGGCCAAGATGAAGGGCTATGGTGGGTTGAGAACCCACAAGCCCTCACATCTTGACATGTGGATGGTGAAGTGGCCAAGAGAAGATGAGGTGTAAGTGAGGTGTCAAAAAGGTACATGAGGTGGAGGAAGGACAAGCACCTTGGGGAGTGAGGATATTTCCTCAAAAAGGGATTCCTTGTCCCCAAGTGGGAGTGAAAGGGACATTTGAGGAATTTTGGAATTCTTCAAAAATCTACATGGGAAAAGGAAAGGTGGTTGGGGGTATAAATGTGAATTAAAAATTCACATTCTTAGGAAGATCTATAGGGTAAAAGGTGGGCTCCAAAAAGGTGGGACTTGGTCACATGTGGAGATTGTGACAAGTCCAAGGTTCTAGAAGCCTTGGAAGGATGGAATGTGAATTAAAAATTCACATATAAAGGAGGGGAATCTAGGATAAATAAATGTGAATTAAAAATTCACATGGGAAGTCAATGCCAAAAGAAGGTAAATGCAAAGGGTGGCTAAAAAGTGGTGCTAAATCTGGCTAATGACCTTGGTTAAGGTTGTGCAAATATTGGATTAGGCTACTTAATGGAAAATTAGAGGCAAGTGGCAAATGTAGGAGGATGTGACATTAATCTTTGATTAAGAGGATGCACACCATAATCATAAATTAATTAAATTAATTCAGATTAGGGCAAGGTTATGGAGGATGTGACAAGGAGAGAGAAAGTGAGGAATTTTAAATTGATTTTAAATCAAAAGGGTAAAAATGACTAAATTAGATAGATTAGCGTATTTATTTAATTTAGAGAGGAATAGGGTGAAAGATAAAGTATTAATTATTAAATTAAATACTTTACTGATATGAGACAAAATGTGTAATATTAATTTAATAAATTAATATTTTAATATGGTAGACGGAAATGCAGTAAATTTAATCATATGGAAGTGATTAAATTTAGATGTCTACAATGTATAACTATTTGTATCACATTCTCCTCACCCACATCATCCAAGACTCCCTCCAAAGCCTCACAAAGGAATTTAGCATTTTTGTTGTTCCCTAATGCATCAATAGATTTGATAAATATTGTGCCACCTGAGAAAGAAACAAAATCAATGATTCAATAAAACATAAATTAAAAATCTTGATTGTTAATCACTAAATCAATGCATTTTAGGAAGTAAAATCATCAGAGGAAGAAACAAGAAAATTCAGCAATGTTATATTTCTTCTATCCGTCCAACCATCAGTCATGGTGGTGCAACCCTTCTTCCTCCATATGTGTTGTTGCTCCTCTATTATGGCTTTCATATCAACCACCTTTTCTGATAAAATGGGCCCCTTTATCTCCTCATTATTGGGGGCTTTGAACCCCACTCTACAAAAAGTAATGACATCAACCATGTTTTTCCAATAAAGAGACCTAAAAAAAATAAAAAAAATAATAAATAAAATAAGTATTATAAAATGGAGAATTTAAATTTGAATTCGACATAGTTCTAAATATAAAAATTTAAGACAAAGAATCAAATATCAAGCTATATATTTCAAAATAAAATAAAAAAAGAATTACCTGGTTGCATGGAATGGAATGTCGCAATAGAACCAAAAGTATCCAATTACACTTTTGGCTACGTCATTTTTTATCTTAGTTCCAATCGATGTTCTCAAGTGATGGTTGGGAACCTGGAGTAGTGCATGGGAAAATATATGAATCCAACCTAGATGCACGAACTCTAGGCCTAATGCTAGCACTGTCGTTGTCACTACCACTAGTACTAGCACTACCAACACCCATACATGGAGGAAATAGAGGAATGTAAGAAGAAGAGTCTCCAACTCCACTAATGGTTGTCATCTCCTCTGTTTGCCTCTTTATAAAAACACCTAGGGTTTGTTCAACAAAAAATTAAACAAACCTAGGGTTCGTTATTTGTTCCATTAAAACAAAATACAAAAAAGAAAGAAAAAATGTAGAAGAGAAATAAAATTTTGGTTAACAAACAAGAAAAATTCAAAATTCAAATTGACCTTTTAAATATTCCTTGAAATCAATGGTGAGCTCTTTCCAATCCTTTGTAGACTCCTCTAGATGCACTAAGAGTAGCTACAAAAATGCCCAGATGTGATTCAACCACCAATTTTTGTTCAATCTCCTTATTGGTTTTCCTTCAATGCAAAACAATTTTGTCTCAAATTTCTCATTTTTCCTTCTTCTTTGACTTGAAAATGAAATGAAGGGATTTTTAGGGTGAAGAAGACAAATATAAAACAAAAAAATTAAGTGATTGTCATTGTATTTTTTTTTGTATTTTATGCTTGCTACAATCGAGTCCTAGGCTCCAGACTCGCCCATAATCGAAGAGTCTGGGGAGTACATGAGATTCGAGTCTCCTAGACTCATTGAGCTTAGCTCGCTTTGAGACTCACCAAGTTTGGGAAAGTTTTGTAACACTAGTCATACCTATGGCTTTCTTTATCTTGCCTATAGACACCTTGTGCAATCCTTGTTGCACCAACAAATTACACATCTTAAGATTCTACAACTAAAAATTATTCTCCCCATTAAACTTCTTCATTTTAAACATTGCATTCAAAACCTTTTCCATTTGATTCTACAAAATAAACATCAAACCCTAACACGGTCGCTACAAAATAAAGGCTTTGATACCACTTATTGAAAAATCATGAGCCCTCATAATCATATAATACTATAGCACAAATTAGTTGCAAAGCATATAGATATAAAATAGAATAAATCAATCACATTAACAACACAAGCATATTACATTGAAAAGTCCTAGCATTGTGCCAAGGAAACATCCATGGGCCAAGTATTAGTATTCTTATTACTATAAAAAAGTATAATGCAATACCAATGCAGTTGTTACATAAAAATATCATGTCACAAACAAGTCCAAAATTTTTAACACCTCTCTTTATTGTTGTCACAATTCCAACACTTATGACATTGATATTAATATTTGAGTCACCTTCGATTGCAATTCTCCTTAGACCCTCTTTAATATATAATTGAAGACCTAAAATTAGAGCTTGCACCTTAGCCTCATTGTTAGTTCCTGGTTTAAGTTTTTGGGAAGCTACACACTATTGCTCCATTCAAATCTCTTATAGTACATCTTATTGACTCACCAAGATTACCTTTAGGTGCACCGTCAAAATTCAATTTAAACCACTCCTCTAAAGGCATCGTCCATTTGACTTGCACTCTTTTGCGAAGGGAATCATCTCCCCCAATCTCATTAATGGGGGATATTTTAGACATTTTTATATAGATTGTAATTAATTAATTTATTTACTAGTTTATGAAAAGAACTGTATTTGTTTTTACAAGGAATTGTAGACACATTAATAAGAATATATATAAGATGATATTCAAACTTAGAATCTAATTGTGATTAGCAAAATTTTCTACCATTGAACCACTTACCCTCATAATAGAAACTTTCAAACTCTATCAAAAAAATGCATTTCAATTCTAATACACCCTCTAAAATATATTCATTTTGAAATCAACACCAAAACAAATTCAAAATTCTAAACATAATATAATTTAATTCTACTAAATTGAACATTAACCTATGAAAAAATAATCTCTCTCACAAGATTTTACCATATTTCAATTAGCCTAGATTTATGTAAAAGGGATTTTCCCTTACAAGAGGAAAGGAAGAAGAGCTCTAATTAGTTATGGTGCAAAAACACAAATTTATCAAATAAATTAAGGTGCGTCAATAAATGATACGTTTTATATTGCAATGAATCTTGGCCTCTCTTTGCCATGAATTACAGGGACACCATAAGAAATGCTTCATACGGAAAGCGGATATATACATTAATGGCAATGGGAGCTCCGCGCATATCTCAGGCATGCTGGTATTTAGAACTTGTCATTTCATTCATGATATTTCAAAGTCTACTCTTTTTCAGCTTGCAGCGCAGTAAAGGCTAATATTTATGGTCGTCTCGGTCTCTCTAGTTTCTTTAAAAAAGATTGTGAAAGAAGGATATTAGGTGCATGCTACTCTGTTGGGTTTAGGATTTAGTTTAGGGTCATGGGATGTGGGGAGTTAGGACCGCTATTGGGCTTGAGGAAGGAATGGCATCAGTAGTTCACAATGGCATTATAAAATCACATCGGGTAGTTTTATTGCCACTCCTATCATATCATTCTAGAACCTGTTTCTTATATTCAGGCCTTAAACAGTTGATTCCATATGGGAAATATGTAACTCATTCAAACCGACATGAGATAAAGGTAGCCCAGTTGGATCCATTTGAAAAGAAATGTGTCTTCCCAATGGCCGTATCATTTTTTAGGGCTAAAAAGATGGCAGTGATGTTAAATCCTCATGAGGATAATTGTATTTTGGCAATTCCCTCGTCAATTTTCATGACTCACATGGTAAAAGAGAGTTTATTTAAAGAGATAAGTATGAAATCTCTAACAAAAGGTGTGGTTTCCATAAGTTTCCATTCAAAAATTTCAATGGTAGCATCTAAATCAACAATAGATGTTTTGGTCGAGGCAAAGCGGCAAAACCTAAAAGAGATTAACTTAGGTTTAGGAAGAGTTCCTGCAAGAACAATTTCCGCACAGTCAAAGCCGGAAGGTACAATTGTTATATTTTCATGCGTAGCAGAAGTCCCGGCACGGGCAATTCCTGCACAGTCAAACAAAAAATGCCCAATCGAGATTTACTACGGTTTCAGGGGAATCCTTACAAGGGCAATTTCTACAAATTTAAATCCAAAAGGGCCATCTGAGATGTACTCAGGTTTGGGGGAAGTTCGAACAAGGGTGATTTCTGCTCAATTGAAACAAGAACGGTCAACTGAGATTAATTGTATTTTAGAAAAGAAGCCTTTTTATAGAAAATGCATATTGGCAAATAAGAAATCTTTTTCCAGGACGGTTGCACTGGGATCATGTATGTTCTATCAGGCAAGGGCTATTTCAACAGGGCCCCAAAAGGCATTTGTGATGGCATCAAACTTGCCTCCAGAGTATCAAATGCCTACAGTGACATGGGGTGCAGTGCAGGGGGAAAAAGAGAAGCTTGCTTCACAATCAATGATTTTTGATTACTTGAGAAGTTTGGGGATTGTGCCTGACGAGCTGGAAGAGATAGAGCTTCCATCAACAGTTGATATTATGAAAGAAAGGGTGGAATTTCTGCAGGGAATGGGACTCGATATTAGGGATATCAATGAATATCCTCTTATGCTGGGATGTAGTGTGAGGAAGAACTTGATCCCTGTGCTGGAGTTTTTATATAGATTTGGTATTGAGAAACCGGACCTTCCAGTTTTGCTTAGAAGATACCCTCGGTTGTTGCATGCTAGTGTTGTTGTAGAGCTGGTTCCCATTATTAAGTATTTAAGAGGGCTTGACATCGAGAAGACTGACATTCCGATTGTGTTGAGGAAATATCCTGAGGTTTTGGGATTCAAACTCGAGGGTACAATGAGTACTTCTGTAGCTTACTTAGTCAATATTGGAGTAAGCCCAAGGGATATTGGGCCTATGCTGACAGAGTATCCTCAGATTTTGGGCATGCGAGTTGGGACGATAATTAAACCATTTGTTGATTATCTTATGAGTCTGGGGTTCCCTAAACAAATCATAACCAGAATGATTGAGAAAAGACCACATATTCTTGGATATGATTTGGAGGAAACAATAAAACCAAATGTAGAGCACCTTCTTAGTGTTGGTGTAAGGCAAGAGGCTCTTGCTTCTGTAATCGCACAGTATCCACAAATCTTGGGGCTTTCTTTGAAGCCAAAATTGGACTCCCTACAGCACTTTTTCAAGTCTAATGCCAAGGTTGGTCCTGAAGATTTTCGCAGATTGTTAGAGAAAATGCCACAGGTTGTTAGTCTTCGTCCAGCTGAACTTGTAAGGCCTGTATATTTTCTAAAGGGACGAGGTTTTGCGGATGAAGATGTAACAAAAATGGTTGTTGCCTGTCCTCAGTTACTTATTCTTGATGTGGAATCCATGAAACTCAGTTTCTATTATTATAAGACTGAAATTAAGAGGTGTTTGCAGGAGCTTGTAGAGTTTCCAGATTACTTTACATACAACTTGGAATGGAGAATCAAACCTCGATTTCGAACAATATCAAGCAAGGGCATAAAATGTAGTCTAGCGTGGTTTCTCAACTGTAGTGATAAAAGTTTTGAAGAAAAGCTGGAGGATTTGGATATTGAAATTGATGAAACAGGACCATCTTTCAGTATGGGTGGAGCATTGCAGTTACCTGGGGATGGAAATGATTCTGCAGGGGAATTTGAAGATAGCGAGGAAGAAATGTCGTACATAAGTACAGGCTCTGTCAGTAAAAAATAACTTGCTTTATGTCAAGATTCAACTTCTTCTCTTGAATGTTTTTCTTGTTCCTTTTTAAAGTTTCTTGAATGCCTGTCTAAATGCTATCAGATGTTTTGAATTATAAGATATAAAATGGTTCAAGATTATTTTTATGTTTTGGAAGAACATCTTTAAAGGGCTTCTATAATGTCTCCTTGAATATTGTCTTCTAACCAAAACAGAAAACACTCATAAATTTGGTTTCAAACTTTCAAGTGATAAAACAGTTCAAAAAATTCAAGCGAATGACCTTATTCTTCAGTGCCCACAAATCAAGTCTATATATTGCCTCATTAATTAATCCATTACTATTCACTTGTAAGGTTTACCTTTGGATGCTAGAGTTTGTTGCGGAGCCTTGGGGCAAAATTCCGAAGGCTTAGAGAAGATTAAGGGCTACATAAATGCTACTTACTTTGAGGATCTCTTTTCAAACGTACAGCAGGACAAGCATTTGGCATGCAATTACAAACACATAAAAAAGTGAAGCTCAACCCCATGGAAGTTGATCAATAATGGTTAATTACAACTTAGACCAAACAATTGCATCAAGCCTTTACCAACAACATTCATACACAAGCATTTGGCATGCAATTACAAACACAAAAAAGTGAAGCTCAACCCCATGGAAGTTGATCAATAATGGCTAATTACAACTTAGACCAAAGAATTGCATCAAGCCTTTACCAACAACATTCAAAGGTATGGTATGAGTTGTCAAAATGAAAATCATAAGGCAGCTTAAAAAGATACATGTAATTTTACAAACTAAATTTAGTTTGTAGCTTAAATTTCAAAAGTAATTGTAATAGATAGAATGTTTTAGTTGAACATTAGTGTTAAAACTGTATTTACTCATACAGTCTTGTAACCATTTAGATATTTTTTGTCCCCCTATGGTTGGCAGATCCCTTGCATTGGCAAGGCTCACACCTAAGATAACTATCACTGCTAATGTTCCATTTCTAAGTTTGTTTCCAACAAGGCTTCAGAGGTGTTGTCTTTGTAATCTATTGTATTACCTCGAGATCTTAATATTTTGTGCATGATATTACATTCTTCTATGATGTATACTGTTCATTTTGCGTTGCTTTCTTTTAGATGCTTTTGGGTCTTACATCTTCCACTCAGATTTAATGTTTTTGAAATATTTTTCGTCATTTCAGACTCATATCTCGTTATTCATAAACATCTGAAGATATTGAAAAATTTATACATCTTTTTCATTTTTTTATCCAATACTTTTATATGACCTGGGTTTCTACTTCAAGGTCAGAGATTGGATTTGTCCCAACTCATGAGGGTAGCGACCACTGCCATTTGACAGCACCTGATCCAAGTAGCCTACAAGAAAACAATTTGACAGAAGCTGACTACACAACTTATATGGAGGATTTCAATTTAAGAAATGAGTTAACTTCAGGATTATTAGGACTCACACCGTCAGATTTCTTTAGCTTCTTATGCTCAGAATGGGTTCGGTATTCTTATGTTTGGAATGAGATCAGTGAATCATCAATCGCTATCATAGTTAAAAGGCTTTAATGAACCTTTAGAATTTTTGCCAAACCTCGTATTTTTTAAGAAGATTGGATCTGTCATTGTCTTGTCACATTAACCCTAATTTTTGTCACGCAAAACCTGTTTTCTAGCTTGTGTGCTTTGAACGTCATGATAGACATTGTAAATATTATAAAGCTAGTGCAAATGCATTGACTCTGGACCTTGGCACCAATTTTACTAATGATCATGAGAAGATTTTCTTACATTGTGGTTTTAGAGCCTAGCAGCTCTAAACTATGGAGACCAACACTCTTTAAATATTGTACTCTATTTTGATGTATCAAATTTTGAAATACTATGAACATGTGCATTAAAATATTGTTTAATATAACTGATGATGGACCAGCTTAGTTCTCCAAAACTGTTATTTCCACAATCCTTTTTAGTAACACTATGGACTGTGGATGGATCAAATTTTTTAACTTTAGGATCATTATGATATTCTATTTTTGTGATTATGCAGAATTTGAATGTTAAATAGCTTCGAAATTTTCTAAATCTACTTGAAATTCTTGACTAGAGTGAACATTTCACCTTCGCTAACTTACTGAACTTTATGAACATTATTACCATGATTAGTGTTTGCAAAAGAAATAACAATTTTAGGGGAGATAATAATACATATTGGCTGGAAGCCTGGAACAATTTGTTGGATCATCAGAAAACTACTAATATGATATTTCAGTCACTATTCTAAATTCTTCTTTGCATGCTATCATTGCCCATTGCAAACTTGTATCCCCACAGCCGTTTACATGAATTGGGATGATGGCAAAAGTTCCAACACTCTTACATTTATATTGTTATTCAGTGCACAGTATGTGGAATTTTTTTCAAACGTGTATTTTTTTAGTCAGAAAATGATGGGCAAATAGCAGTGTTGATTTCCTATTATGACCTGAGTTATGTGAATCTTGAAAGGATTAATAAACTGAGTTTTAACCAGTGTTTTTCTGAAGTTCTGGGAAGAGGGAACACATGGACGCAGTTTTAAGGATGGCAAAAATTTTGTCAAAGTTTGGGGACCGTAGGGGAACGGTGAGGGTGCAGTTTTTTAAATAACTTAAATAAAACTAAAATCAAATATTTAGCAAATCCAATATATCGAATTTGTAATAACAGTTCTCACCAGGATCCTTATGCACCTAATAGAGCAGGCTGTTTGGTTCTAAAATAGGGTGATGTTTATGCCGAGTCCCCAAGTTCCCAGGATGTCACCAAGAATTTCAGGGACACATAGAAGAGAGGACCTGGTAGTCGAGCACCTTAACTTCGTGCTTCTTAAAATCTTATGTGGAAATTTCAAATCACTCCCAATTTTTTACAGCAGCTTACTTGGCAAGTCCCCTGCTTATAACTAAGGTTTGAGGGCCACATCATCAAATATGATGTGCTGATGTGGCATCATATGATTTGTTGCTTTTTAGATTAAAGGAATACATTTCATTCAATTATGGGTAGTCATCATCAACACTAACAATTTTAAAGTCACAACTATTGGTCCAATATTGTTAAAAATATTGGGCATTATATAAACAAATACTATCACAACAATTGCAACATGCTCAAATTAATATCTAAGATATCATATTAATGTATCTGCTGCTGCACACGAAAAATACTCCTACTTCTAGCCTTATTTGCTGTATATATCAGTGCTTTCCTCCTCTTATTTCTCCCCTTCCTTATACTCAGATTTCTTTCTTAATTCCCTCTAGTCTGAATTGGATTTGATCTTATATCAGTTTCAAACTTATCAAACAATGCAACTCTTATCAAGCTTCTTGAGATTGATCGTTGCCCTTGGTGAGAGAGATCGCACCCCTTTATTAGAAGATAGCTTTGTCCTTTTTATATCAAACTAATCAGTGCTTTTTTGATAGTTATCACTACTAATCGCTGCCTTTATATCAGCGCTGCTTCACTTCTATGATTAGAATAGGTGCTTTGGTATTACTGTTTCTTGTTACGCAAATTGCTGTTCTCAAAATTTTTTCTTTAATAATATATTATATGTTTATTTAATTTAATATATATGTATATTACAATTATAATAATATTTAAGATGTTGATATTTATATTTATATTTTGATAATTATAATTATAATAATATTATATTGTTAATATTTTTTTATATTTTTAATATGCATTTTATTTTATTTATTTATTTGTATTTCTATGTTTTATATCTTAGTGTTAAATTTTAAGGGCATGACAGGTTGAACAAAGAAAATTGTTGTGATTTACAAATTAATGTGATGAATTGGACAGATTCTCCTGTCTCTTGGTTTGTAAATTTCTCCTTCTTAATCGATATTAGTATGCCCCACTTAGACGGGGGTGGTTTGAGAGGGACCTGCTACCTCATGTGCCAAAGAGGTATAATTAGAAGGTGGAGCAACAACAAAGGGTTTCCCATGAGGGGCTATGAAGAGACCATCCTCCTTGGAAAGTTGGTAGAGGGGGAAAACTGATGCGGTGCAAAATGGTGTGTGAACAATTATTTTACCACCAAGTACCCATCAATGGGGAGTTGACAAGAGTCTAGTAGGGTAGGATGTGACTCATGGTGCAAGGCACACTACCCTAGTGGTTAAAAAGGTCTTTAGAGTTGTTCGAATTTGAGTGCCATCTTCTCTACAATAAGTTGAATTAAAAATAATTGTTGGAGTGACCATGCTTACTTTTTCGCTAGTCACAAAATCTTAAGAGATGATTATTACTAAAAATAGCTAAATTTTTGGACTCCTACAATTCAAACAAAATAGAAGCTCTAAAAAATGTTAAAGAAATGCCATATATTTTGCCCTGAAATCCCCAAATAGAGCATTACACCAATTGAATGATTCAAAAAGAAGAAGACAAAAATACTATGAATTAGCTCCTAGGGACTTTGAGTACAAGGGCAAGTCTAAAAGAAATGTTTGAAGATCTCAAGCCTACCCTAAGCTAGACATTAAGATTGGCAAATCATAGTTAGTAGTCTTTCTCCCATTGAAGGCCTTAATGAACCAAAGACTAGAAAGTGAGGTAATTTTGGTTTAGTTTGTGCCTCTCATATACAATTGGAAAATGCACTCATGCTTTTGTAGAGAAGTTCAAGTGTAATTTTTGAAAGCCATATCATAATCCACCAAATTTTCTAGCAAACAAGATGAACTTAAAGGCCAAGATTGTGAAGCATGATGTTTGGCATAAGCTCTTGAATGCGAAGGACAGAAAGAAAATAATAGGGAATTAATTTATATTGCCAAAGACCATCTCTAGCCCACTTGAGAAATGACTTAACCATCTCAAGGGCCTTCCAAATGCTCTTAGCAACAAAAGTGCCTTAGATCTTAACATGCATATAAGTAGTAAGGAGAGAATGAAGACCCAAAACCTTGTGAGCCTTTCACCTAAAAGCACAAAGTTGATAAAAATTTCCAAGCTTCAAAACCATCCATGGTAGACACTAGCAACATCTCATACAAGCCATTACTTTATGTGTACACATCAATTATGCAAGGCATGCCTTTTTCTTAAAGATGGTAACAAACAATATAAGCCTCATGATGGGAGCCCTTGTTTTGCTTTAAATTAGTCCAAGAAATCCCACAAAAAGTTTAGCCAATTGGTTAAGAGTGAATTTAAAGTTTAGATGGGTCCCAACAAGAAGAATAGCATACATATGTTGTAGCCAATATTTTGATGTAGATATGAAACTTCACCATGGAAGACATGGTTTATAAAACCTAGTAGGAAATGTTTGGTTTTATTTCTCTTGAGTGCGTATTACTAGAGGGTAGAATGGGAGACATGAAAGGAAAAAGAGGCCTAAAAACTAGAACATCTCTTCTCATTGAATCTATTTCCCTTGAAAAAATTTAGGACATGTTGACAAAGGCATCATGTTATGTCTAGAACATTGTATTGTCTTCCAATCAACCTATAATAAAAAAACTTTGCTAAGGTGGTCAATGTAAGAAAGAGCTTCATAAAAGAAGGCTTCATCCTCTACCAAACCAAGGAAAGAGTCGTAAGTAAAATAACAAAGCCTCATAAATTTATATTTGTTAACATTATAATCAAACAAGCATATGCCTCTAAGAAAAGGATTTGAACACTTGATGAAAAGAAGTTGCCAAACTTATACGTTTGAGCATGGTGAAAATAAAAGGCCACTCAATTGGATCACATGCTTTCTCAATATCTAGCTTGATAAACAAAGTCTTTTTTCTAAAGGTCTAGTCCATTTCATGCCTTCCTAGATTGCAATGGTATTGCCTAGAATATAACACATTTTAATAAAAACAAGATTGTTTTGGTCTAGCAATAGAAGGAAGGAGCAAGCATAAATAGAGAGCAAAGGAATTTGTGAGAAGTTTGCAATAGGTATTGAGCAAGGTAATGGACCACCAACTAGTAACTAAATGTAGATCATTTCCAAAATCTACCCAAAATTTCCAATTTGACGGCCTAAGATTTTTTCTAGAAAATTCAATCAATGAAGAACTAATATACTTATATTAGAAGTAAAACTCACAAATGATAATTTTAAAAAGTCTTAGAATATGTCTTAAATCAAATAATGTTAAAAAAATCAACAATGTGGGTAAAAGTTTAGTAGTATGTCCCACTAGTGGGCCAACCCTACTCTTTACTTGAAATCACAACATGATTGGGTTCAATCTAAATAGGGGTGTTTGATATAATCCACTTAGATCTAACACCCCCCCCTCCCCAACTCCCCTCCCCGCCCAACCAAGATGAGATTGAATCCTCCTTTGTGGAGATCCCTACACAATCTCCTTTGTTCTTATCCACACAAACAAAAACTTTAATTTGCCTCATGTTTTTAGGGTCAATATCATGCACTTCATTACAATCTTTCTCTACAATAATCACTTGTTAGTCAATAGATATTGGAGATCTTGATGTTGTAGCTTAATCTGATTCATAATACATATTACCAAAATATGACATATTTTTCTACATTTTAATAAGCACCCATTGCAACTTCTAGGAATCAAGCTACCACTCACATCCCTCATGAATTATAAACTGTAAAAAATGCCATTAAGGTGACCTTTAAAGACTCAAAAGATTGAGTATCATTTCCAACAATGAAACTAAACAAACTAAACAAGATAATCACCAAAAGGAATCATGGAACAATAAAAAAACCACTTGATCAAAGGATGTAGCAAGAGAAACTATGGCCAAGTTCACAATGTATACTATAATTATTTAACCTTTTTCAAAATAAAATTATACTCAATTTTTTAGTTTAATTTAATCTCTTAGAAATAGTTACTAGCCTAGTTGTTATTGAAGGATCAATAAAGAGTGTAAGAGAGAAAAAATGCTTACAATGGAAAAATAAATTATATCGAATTCTAATCATTTTATGGCTCTTGAATTGAACATTTTATCTATTTAGGATCATTACTTTGTTTTTTATTAGGTAAGCAATGTTTTGAAAGGGCCCAGAACCTTGAACAAAGAGAAGGATAGAGCAAGAAGCACAACCATACACCAAAGAATGACCAAGAGGAACACTAGGAAACTACAAAAGACAAACCATAGAAAAACCTAACAAAAACCAACCTTCCAACCCAAAATCAGGGTGGTGGTTTAAAAAATTGCTCCAAAGATTTTTGTTTTATCTCAGTACAAGGATCCTTTTCCCCAAATCTAAAATTCTCGAGGCAAGAGGAAATTATAAGATCACTGGTAGATCCTTCTTCCAACCTCGAAGCTTTAAAAGAGGAGTCCATCGTCGAACAATCTATAGGGGATTACCTTTAATATCTTCTTTTTCAACCTCCTAAAAGGAAGTAATGGACTCCTCCCTCGAAGCTGGGATTTGATCCTTTTTCTTCCAAACAAAGTGGTGTTTCTTATTTCTCAAGAAAGAAGTGGAAGCATGACTCACTTTACCGCAAGAATGGCAAATAATTAGAGTCTTCATATTCAATCTATTGCACCCACTTTCCAAATTTTGAACATAGGTTAATTTGAATGGGGAGCACCTAGTTTTTCTCCATAAACACTAATCTAGCGAATAAAAAACACTTCATGAATTTGGTGATCTTATTAGTAACATAATATTGCCCAAAAGAATTGGAAATAGTCATGTACTTCTTTTCATTCCCATACCCCAAGGGCAACCTTGGCAAATGAACCCAAATGGGAAACTTGAAAGTATCCTTCATTGGGTTGAAACCAAGAGATCGATTTTGAAGACAAAGGCCATTCATTACCATGAACTAGGGGCCATCAAGAAGGATCCTAGAGCAATCCCCCTGATAGGAAAAGGAAAAAAGAAAAAAATCGTTCAACAATGTTGTTACCTCAACATGGCCTCTTAGTTTCCAAACCTGAAGAGTCCATCTTCTGATAGAATCAGTATTGGGATGATTGCCACATAATCTCCCAACAAGAGAGCTCCTAAGCCAAGTAGTCAACTCATCAAGAATGGAATCATGAACATCAATTTGTATCTACCCATCCTCAACCTCGGTAGAAGGTTCCTCTAAAACCCTAGGCATTGGAACAAGAACATCAATAGGAGAAGAAACAACAGTTACAGGATCACCAAAACTCACACCAATCACATCACAATTTGGAGTAGCATCTACAAGAGCACCAAATTTCTC
Organism: Sequoia sempervirens; assembly: GCA_007258455.2. NCBI lineage: Eukaryota > Viridiplantae > Streptophyta > Pinopsida > Cupressales > Cupressaceae > Sequoia > Sequoia sempervirens. The sequence goes on from VDFB02024132.1 coordinate 124,965, forward strand.
AATGATCACTTCCCAGTCCAAACCTATCTACAGGTTTGAAGCACCACAAACCTCCAACTCTCTGGGTTCCTTCAAAACCCTAGGGACCAGAGCAAGAACAACATGAGGAGTAAAAACAACACTATCCTCAACAATCTCAAACTGAACAAGGACTGGAACAGGAACACCAACATGAGGTGAAAAAAAAATACCATCCTTAACAAGCTTAGACTAAACTAAATCAACATCACATGTTGATTTAAGAAACCCTATATTTTCTTGAATAGAAGACATAGGCTTCGAAAGATTCATAATATTATGGTTTGACTTGGAAGGGATGAGAAACCCTTTTCTTAGACCTGAAAGGGGTTCACCTTCAGAGACTCTTGCTACAAACACCTCAACAAGCTTATTCGTCTTCAAATGGGCTTCCCAAAGGATATCCAACATAAGTTTATCCTCCTCTTCTTCCGAATGACCCACATAAACCTCAACACCATCCCCATCAGAAGGCAGGTAGCCAAATGCAGTCAGAGAAAAAAGAGATTCATGTTCCTCCACCTACTAAGCATCAACCTCATCAACCTCATCACCTTCCTCTTCATCGCCATCCTCCTCATCAAAATTTGTAGAGTAGGAGTTAGCCACACCAAATGTGGCTAGGGTTTACATAGCTATAGTAGCACTCGGCGACATTGTTTGTAAATAAATAGATGTTATTATATCATCATTGCATTGTTAAGACAAATTAATCTTTTGGTTCTTTAGGTTTCCATTCAAGATCTATCATCAAATGAGGGATGAAGAGACCTATATTTGAGTATTTACAACATTTATAAGCTTGGATTCATCAGGTCTATTATTTCAAGTTGGATTATTTTGTATATCTACAATTGTAGCTCATTTTGTGAAATTTTTCTATCATTAAAACATAATTGTATGTACATTTATTGTAATTATTTCTATGAATTGAGTTTATCAATGAGGTTAGTACTATTTGAATGACTTGTCTAGTTTCCTAGTTTTTGTGGCATTTTATTGATCATGTATTTTTTATATTTTAATATTCATATGTTGATGTCAATTCTTATTATTTAATTAACAACTCTTACAAAATGTAGTTAACTTATTTGTATTTTTCTAATTTAGTACCTTATGGTATAATGACTATGCTAATTTTATATATGATTGAATGACTCTTATACACATATTTAAAGATATATATTTCTAATCAATAATCCTAGAATTGCAAAACAACACAACACCATCTCCATATCTCCTATAAATATTTGTAAACTTGATACAAGGCCCAACTTTTTGGGAAATATTTATTGCCAATGTTGCCTTGATTTTGAATGTGTATGGCATCTATCAAATAGAAAGAATCACAATACACTTTCTTGGTCCTAAACACCATTTTCCACCCAAAGGTTTTGTCTTGGAGGCCTCATAGACCAATGTCTAGTTTGCTAGCAAAATTGTAGTTTCTTAGCTACATAAAAAACACTTTTTGGAAACATTACTAGTTTTAGCACAATTGTAGGCTCTTAGTTAGTATGAGATCAACACCCGCTCCTTGAAAAGCATGATATAGGGGTGATTAGAGGATTTACATGAGGGAATAAGATGTTTTTGATTGATCAAATGATCTACAATTTTCATATTATAGTTCTTTGAAGTTTCCCTAAAAACATGCAATTTTCTTGTTAAGAGAGCAAGCTCATTGAAACCTTGTTAGATATTCTCTCTCTACTAAAAAGAATTTGTGGATGCACTCTTGATTCGAAGTGTTATTCACCAACCTCAATATTGGTAAGGCTAAGATTGTACTTTGAGGCCTTGAAGATCGTTGTTTATTTCATTGGCACATTGCCAAATATATTGCCTCTTTAAACCTACAATTTTATTGTCAAGAGATTGAACTTTTTAAATCCTTGCCAAGAATTACCTCTCTCAACAAGGAAGAATTAAAAAATAAAGCTTCTTGAATCCCACTTGGGTACGTTACTCTCTTGGTCCTTGAATTATTCACTACCAAAGGGTTGGTGAGGTTAGAATTATAGTTCAAGGCTTTAAACATTGATGTCTAGTTTATTGGAAAAATAATAGTCTCTTAACTACACAAAATTTACTAGGAACATATAAGCAAACATTTGGATTTAAATTGGTTTCTTTTTCTAAATGGAATCTCTCCTACCTGCTGCTGAAACCCTTATGTTGGTTTCAATTGTGGTTTCTTCGACTTGGGCTTGTAGCGAACATGTAGTTTTCCCCACTTCAACTATTGGGAATCTTCAATCTTTCTCATGGTACTATGTTTTCTTGTGCCTCAGGTCTTGAATGTGGCTCTAATGGTCGCTATTCAAAGTATCATTTCAATGATGTTTACATAGCTACTGTTTCCACCTTACCTATTGCCAGCCTCTTTACTCTTGTTTTAGGCACAACTCTCAAGGTTGTTGAAGCCTCAAATTCCTTGGCTTCTAGTTCATTTGGATGCCTCAATGGAGGATTCATGTCTCCTTAAGCATCTCTAATGTTGTTGGATGGATGAGACGGGTCTTGGAAGGTTCTATGCAACCATGGTTGGCTCATGTAGTCCCTTTGATTTGTCTCACAAAGTTGGATTTGTAGATTTAATCAGTTTTGGACATCTCTTCCAAACTTGCATAAGTGGGTTTTGGAGTCTTGAAGGCCTCTAACTAATGGTGCAATCAAGATTTTTCTTTGTGCTAGGGTTTATTTATCACAAGATTTCATACTCTAGAGGACATGGAATTGGTGTTGGATGGTAGGTTACAAATGAGGGGCGAGTGTTCCTTCTCTCTTAAACCATGGTTTCCTTCTTCCAACCCTATGATGGAATCTCTCAATATTATGCCAATCTATGTGAGGTTACCTAATCTCCCTCTCTAATTGGAAGATTCATGCTTTGAGGATATTAGCAATATTATTGGTCATTTTTAAAGGTGGGTCCAACCACATCTAACATCAACCACTCTAGTTTTGCTTGTATTTTGGTGTACATTGACATTTCCAAGGCTCTTTATGGGGATGTTGTCTTGATGGTTGAGGATAGGCAATAGACTCAATGAATTAATCATGAGAGTTGATTGTTTTAGTGGAGATGATGCTTTGCTACTAAACATATTGCTTCAAAGTCTCCTAGGACTATGGACTCAACTACATGATGGAGCAATGCCTCCTTGATCATTTAACTATGGATTTTTTTGTTGTATCTAACTCTCTAGTTGTTGAGTCTCCTTGTCCTACCCTTGGTGGTGGATCACAATGTGAACTTGGAGGATAGTCCTATGGTAACATCCCTTAGGGTTGATGTTGCTTAGACAAAATTTTCACTCCCTATTAGGACTTCCCTTTTTGATCCAATTCATGCATCTCCTACATTGGCTGTCATTGCCTAGTCTATGCGTTGTTGGGGGTATTTTTTCTCTTACTCAAACTAAGGATTATGTACAACGTACATCTTTATGTTAGATATTCTTCCTTATTGCATGAGGTGACTCTAGATGTGGCAATGGTTGAGGACTCCCCTCTCTCCACATTTGAAGGAGTTAGAAATTTTTGTGTTTTGGACAATTGCTCAGAGAAAGAAGAGAGGTCCTCCTAAATATGTTTCACAATCCCATCCATGGATTAAGGGAAAGTAGATTTCAAGTAAGGGGCCATGCATAGTGTAGGTTGGGTGGGTTGTTTTCCAATGGTAGCTTGGTTGTAGTTGTGTTTTTGAACCACTTTTCTGGTAGTCATTACATTTCCCTTGTAAAAGGTTTTAAGCCCTTTCAAAACTTGGTCTTTTAGTTGTTTTTTTGTTGGTCAAGTGTTTTTATGCTAATATATTAATGTATAAGGTTTTAGGATCCCATTAAAACATTTATCCTTAAATCACAAATTACACAAAATATACTCTTTAGTAACTTCACTAATTCTGTGGGTGTGAGACTTCAAATATTTTTTGACAAGTATTTTCCCAAGAGTGATTAGAGAGTGTGCACTTAAGTGTATAGGACCATTATATTTTATGATATGGCTTATTTTTATTTTATTTAAAGCCATTTGATGTTCAACTAAAATTTGTGTTTTTCTTGTAAAAAGAAAAAGCTTCTTGAACCCTTCTTGAGCATGTAGCTTCTCAAATGGGAAGAATTAAATTGCACGTTTCTTATTCTTAGGATTTATTTCCATCCTAATATATTGGTGAGGTTATAATTATAGATTGAGTCCCAAATACCAATGTCTAGTTCGTTTATATAGTCTCTTAACTACATAGAAATAATTTCTAGAAATGTTATTAAATCCATGTGCATAAGAACATAAATCCTTATTGAAAAGTGTTATCCAAGGTTAGATTAGATAAGTCACACATAAGTGCATGTGGTTTTTCAATTTGATTAAATGACCTATGTTTTCCATTTTATAGCTCTTTTTCTTGTGGTAAAAAGTGACAATATGACTTAAGTATTGCTCAATGTATTAGACAACTTCATCAATAGGGTACTATACAACCAACTCAACTTCACACATGTTAGCGAGGGTATAAAAATGTGAGGGGAAGTTGTACCCCATATTTGATACCACCTAACCTTCTCATATTACATACTATCAATATTGTATCAAAGCATCTTTTAAGTAAAAAAACAACAAATATAGGTAATTGTTTTTATCTCCTCATTTGTATTATTACCTTTGTATAATGCATCCTTCCACCCTTGGTTATGGGTGTTCTAAGATAGTGCTAGGCATGTGGCAAGTGGGTGGATGTAGTTAACATAGGTTGGTCAAAGTGGTTTTGCTAGGGATTTTGTTAAACATGATGCATGTGTGTTTTCCAAGTAATTATCTCATTATGCATGATGCACACACCCAATCAAATCCCAAAGGTAATTAATCAAAGTTGGATGAGGTTGGATTAGGATATGGGTTAGTGAATGGAGTTGAGGTTAGGGTTGGGGTTGGGGTTGGGGTTGTGGAATGATTATGGGGATGGGGATTTGTATTCACACGAGTTTGGCACATGTCATTCCACTTACAAAATTGAATGATTAGATGTTTCAATTTAAGGTCGAGGAGAAATAAGGTGAAGTGGAGGTCCTCATGAATGAAATGGTAGATGATTAGTGTGATCTTGTGATACTTGAGGATGATGCAACAAGAGATGAACATGAGGTATTGGTTACCTAGGTTGAGAGGGAAGTCTCAAAAGAAGTAGTATTGTGATATGTATTAGCAATTCTTCAAGTACACCAATCTTATCAAGCAAGAAGGTGATAGAAGTGAGAAAAACATCTTCCTATAACCCTCATGTTAGGTCTAGATAGATCTAAAGGTACCCAAGCTATAAATTTTGCACTCAAGTTTGTCTTACGTTTTCAATTTTATCAAGTTTGATATTTTATGATTTTGTAACTCTTTTCTATTTGTACTTCTAGAATATAAATTTAATAAAAAATAAAACCCTATATATTTATTATTTTTTAGAAATGTAATTTCATAATTATAGAAATTAAATTTTAACCTTTACATAGAAAAAAATATTTTACATAGGAAAACACTATTTCTTGCAAATAGAGAGATCTGTTTGAAACAATCAATATTTTTCATAGAGATATAAATGTTCAATACAAGGGAAATAATTTTTGTCTTTTCAAGATGGGAACAAACTTTTTCGACTAAAATATATATAAAAAGCTATTTTCTAGTCATTCTAATAGTGATTTCTTTGTGTTTTAAGGTTTTATAGATTAGTTTGTGTTTGACATTTTATTTTAGAATAAATTAATTTATCACTAAGGGGTTCCTAGTATATCCCTAGAAGTCGGCTCTGAAATCTCAAAGGGCTCTTGAGAGGATGATGTAGGGAAATCTCCTCAAGGTTTAAGTTTTAAAAAAATTAACTAAATTTATTTTCAAGTAAAATAATTACCTATTATTATTTTTAAAAATAAAAATTTAACAAGCATAAACAATGACAAAAAAAAGAAACATTATAAAATTTAATTCCTACATTTAACTTTTCTATACTAATAATTCTTATGCTAACAAATAAAATTATACTAATGCAAACACTCTTTCTATAAACAATATTTTTCTAATCTACCAAAATTAATTAAAATAAATTAATCTAAAATAGAACTTCCATACATGGAGGTAGATGTATTGCAAGCATATAACAACTTTAATGTGGTGTGTTGTCCTTAGAAATCACTTTCTAATCTTCTCCTTACTATGTAGATGTGTTGCTCAACCTCCAAGGGAAAGGAAAAGGGAATGCAAATGTTAAATGATGCTAGAGTTGTAAGAAATTTGGTTGGGTGAGTAGCTATTTATAATGAATTATCAATAGATTTGCAAGCAAGATTTGGGAAATAAAATTTCAATAGAGTGTTCACTACCAACTAACAATTGTTTTGACCCTATAAATAAATGAGATTGGACTTTTATACACACATGGACAAAAATAATGAACACAAAAAGTGTATCTAAATTGGGTTTAATTGAAGGATGTGTTGCTTTCGACAATTATGAATTTACTAAAATTCACAAAGAATGTAGAAAAGCTATGATTTATGAAGAAAATGTTGTGAAGGATGTTAAAATATCATGGTGAATTTGTGATTTTCACGATGAATTCACGAAGACAAGGAAAAAGGAAATTAGTTTAGAAGGAGAAACATACAAAACACAATTGACATAGGACAAAGACTAGAAGTAATAGGTCTTAAAGTATTCACAAATGGGACCTCACCTTAGAAATATGTATCAACTACTAGATATTTATTTTTATAATGTCATTTTTAGGTTTATTGGGATTCTTAGTCATAGTTGAACTTCCCATGTCGGTCCATTTTATTTTGAATGCTTATAGGATTAGGGTTGTTGTATAATGGTGGAGTTGGTGTTGTAGAAAGAGGTTAATGAATGAGGTTAGGACTAGGGAACATGGTTGGTGAGTGGGTTTGGAGTAACATAATTAGGTTAGGATTGTGGAACAAGGTTGGCGAATAAGTTTAGGGAAGATAATTGGTTTGGTGAATGAGGTTGGTGTTGTAGAACATGGTTAGGGTTGGTGAATGAGTTTGTGTATATTGTTAGAGAAATGTTGTTGGTGAGTAGTGTTGGAAATAGAGGTCATAAAATGACATCAATGCTCAAGGTTCTAGAATTGCATTGAGGGTGGGTAAAATATTTGGTGAATAAGGTTGGAGTTATAAAACTATAGTGGGTTTTGAGAATGGGGTTTCCAAATATGATAAGTGAATGAGTTGGGTAATAAAGCTGGTAAATGAGGCTATTGAGTAGAGTTGGTGAATGAGGTTATTGAATAGATTAAGTGAATAAGGATTGGGTTACATAATGGGGTTAAATAAGGTTGATATTGAAGAACAATTTTGATGAATGGTGTTGAGGTTGTGAAATGGGATTGGGGAATGAAATTAGGTTGTTACCATGTTTAGGAATTAGTGGTTGGATCAAATTAGCATCCTTTTGACCCCATTCACTTGATTACCTCAATTACATATATTATTATATTAATTAAATATTGTGTTCAATGGTACATGGACACCCATTGTTAGCACCCAATTTGACTATGTCCAATTGTATTTAAATACTAGCCCCCTCTGTGCATTTAGCCTCATTATGCCCATCATTTATAACCAATATGAGAAATATTCTAGTGGGTATTCTTTGATAAAAAATTCCTAAGTGTTGCTTTCCATCATCTCCCATGTGCCTATCATGTGTTAGAAGTTGTGAATTCCCAAAAACTATAGGTGTGGAATTTCTATGTTCTAACTCCAAATACTGCTAAATGTTTAAAGATTCAAAGTTTCCCATCCTAGCATACCTTTTCCCTAACCCCCACTATTTCCCTTGTCTTTGTCATAGCTTCAAACATTTTCTTACTAGCATGCTTTTCCTCAAACCCCAGATTTTGATGTTTTACTCTAAGTTACCCTTCAAATTCATAGTTTTGGCCATCCCTTTACCCTCATACATTATGGCATTGATTCCTTGGTATCCCTAATCCTTGACTCCCAATATTTTCATATATATAATCTTTAAAGTCATAGATGTAGGAAGACCTCTAATGTGATACTTTTGACAAGAGTTATTAAGTATCCCTAACTCCCAATCCTCAACTTTTTGCACCATGTTATTTTATTAGGTTCATGAGTTTAAATCTAGTTTTTCTTCATTCCTTGTGGATGACTTGTTTGGTATCTCCATCCTTGATTCTCAATAATTTTCTTCACATATCTTTTTGGTGTTGGTCATATGGAGATACCTTTATTTGCTTGCTTTGGTCATGATGTGTGATGCACCCCTAATCCCTAATCCTCGAAATTCCCATGTTTTGTATTGGTCACTCCCACCTACCTCTCTACATGATCCAAGTTACCATTAATGACCAAATTGGATGATGCAACTACTTCAAGGAGATTTTATCACTCAAAAATAATTTTCCATCTTCAGGGCATGCATTTAAATGTACTTCAATCAATGGAGCCATGCTATCATCAATTCAGTGGTTGAATTTTATTTTTTGATGGTCCTCGCACCTATTCCATATCACTCATTCAATGGATTTAATGAGGTCTAAGCTTGCCTTACATGTAATATTTATGACTTGCAATTCCTCCTCAATTCCCAAAGGGACATAGTAACCAACAAAGTGTTATGTATGTCAATTTGTTTCCTAGAAAATGGGTCAATCATTTCTCTCTTCCACATGATTGCAAGTGTCGAGGAACTTCTAGTGTTTCAAATCTTGTAAATTCATTTTTCATTAGAGAAGTACCTTTGTAAATCTCAAGGAGATTAATATTTTAAATTATTCTTGCAGTTGAATGTCTCCGCTGTTCCATTTGTAGATCTTTGGGAAGTTCTATCTTAAGGATTTCTCTTTACACTTTGTTGGTATGAATGTAATGAATATTTAATGAATGGGAAAACATTCTAATACATTACAATATTTGTAATGGTCATTTATTCATTGCATATGAATTTTTGTAGTTTGGGATGGATAAGTATGAATGTTTAGTTGTTTGATATCATTAATTGTCATATATGAATTTGTACAATTCATATTCCTTTGTGATTTCTACTTTTTGTCTCTCTTGATATGTTGTGACTCTATAACCCAAGGAGTAAGCAATAGTCTTGGAGAATGAATATCCATGCACTCAAACTGAAAACACCGTTCACCATTAGATTCAAAGTATGAGTTAACTTGTGTGCACTTCATGATTTAGTTTTGTAACTAGATAAGTATCTAAAACGATCCATAACTATTATAGTTTTGGAGAATCATGTCTTGCATACCCATATCTTGTAGTTGTGTTGTGATGTGCTTAACAACTTAATAAGATGTTTTATGAACAGTGGGTTAGGCTTTTGTCTAGTGACAGCTTTTAGGATCAAGTGTAAATTGGATACTATTGCACACTTTTCTATTTGCACATCTTTAGTTGTAATTAATCCTAATAATAATACCTTTAGTGAAGCCCCCTTGGGTATGGTTGAGCCTAAACTGAAGGAGAGATTATCCATTCTCAACAAATTGGTCCATAATTGTCCTCCATGATCATAAGTTATAGGTTTGTCGCTCTAGGTTTGACACCCCTAGCAATCAAAGAATAGCTTGGCTTTAGGGATTCAGGAACCTACAAATTTTTGCATCAACACCCAAGAATAATCAACCTGTTTGAACCTAATTACATTGAATTAGATTACACTTTGTCTTTATTTCCTTCAACTATATGGCTTAAAATTGTGTAATTGTTTTAGTGGGATTCACAATTAAACCCTTCAAACCCAATTACATTTAACTTTAGTGTATATTGGGGATGATGTGACCCTGATGATGTATCTTATTCAATTGAGTTTTTAGTTCAATTGTGCACACACTTGGGGCTCATCAATCTATAGAAACATAATTACATTGACTAAGTGCACTTTGGAGCATGATTATCCCCAATTGTGTATCTTATTAAACTAATCAAGAAATTGAATAAATGGTGCGCACATTTGTGGCTAAGAAATCCATGCAAATCTATTTATATTGAAATAGTGTGCATCAAGGCTTTATTGGCTACAATTTCACATATGATTGAATCAATAAAGTATTTAGTTTAATGTAGTACATAATTGGGGCTAATAAAGCCTTGTGAACCTAATTACATAGAATTAGTGTAGATTGGAGATTGATCGACAATCCCCATTGTGAATCATATTCAACCAATTAAGTAATTGGTTCAAATAGATGCACATGTGGGGTTAATCAATAACTAGAAACCAAAATAGATTGAATTAGTGCACACAAGGGATTGATAAACCCTAATTGTAAATATTATTAGCTAAACAAGGAATTGGTACAATGGGGTCCATAGTAGCGATAATAAATCCTTTTGAAATAAATATATTAAATTCATATATAACTGAAGCATCGTAAATAGTCACCCTTGACAATTTCACACTATGTTTTTCTCCCCCCTAAATCCATGGGCATAATTGAGCACCTAATTTCCTAAATTATGCATTCCATGGCCCATTTTAAACAATTACTAACAAATTTCAAACGAAAAATAAATGCATTCATTTAATACTTTTCCCCCAACATCTTAATTCTTGAAAAATGGAGTTGGGACATAGTCACCCAGGGCAACTTAATCCCCCTATTTTGGCTCCAAATTCAAATATGTTGGTGTCAGCATTTTATTATTTGAAATTCAAATGTCCAAAGTTGATTATCGAGATTTAATTTACGATAAATTAGAATAGTTGCATATAAATACCTAGTTATTGCATTATTTGAAAACTAAGTGGAATAACTAAGCAAGAATTATTATCAAGAGCATTATCAAGCAAGTCAACAACAACATTTCAAAGATTTATTATATCAATTCAAGATCTAAGCATCATGTCAAAGTGTATGTGAGTTCATGTTCATGTTTGTGAAGACTAATCCTTGTAGGTCTCCAAGTAATCCAAACAATTCAAACAAACACGATCCAAAACTTGAGGAGATTTGTATGACTTAGTCCTTTAAGGAAGCCACTAAAGGGTGGTGAGTTTAAGTCCATTGTTGACTCATCATTCCTTCTCATCTTTTATCCATTTATCATTGACATTGCCATTTTGGAAGTGGAAACACTAACACGAGGTTTGACTAAGGTAAGCCCCTAAATGGCACAACCCTTCCTCTCTCTTTGAATGTGTAGGTTTCAGATCTGAAGAAGATTGAGGTAGGCTTGAACATCAATTATTCATTATTTCAATCAAACCCTACACCTTGACAACAAACAAAAACTCAGTAATAGAATTATCCGATAGTGATCTGACAGTGCGACAAGTGGAAAATAAAAGCTTTGGTCTAGCTCCTCAGGACTACGAAAGTAGATCTAAATTTCATTCAAAAGGACATTGTCACCTAGGGCGAATTAGTCCTCTATTTTCTGCCCCAAATTCAAACCACAAGTGCACAATGTCCTACTCAGTCTATTTCTACTATATGAATATGTATGTGACTTTATGTGTTTACTGTATTTGCATCATTGGCCTAGTCATTGCATTGCATTTCACCCTTAAGTCCATTTCATATTTGATCAAGGGTAGTTTGAATCACCTTTCAGGTTGTAATTCTATCATATATCTTGTCCAAATCCATCAAACCCCATCCACAATCATATCATTCCATTCCCCCACATTTAATGAAATTGGAAAAAGGTGCCAAACCCTAAAGATTGTAAATCTCCAAAGGTGTTTCCCTTTTTCCAACATATCAATAACAAGGTTTGATCATCTCAACTTTCTATATTATGCAGCCAAGAAAGGAACTTGATGAATAACATGCAAACTTGGATGGTCATCATGATGACCATAGTTGGTGACTACTACAAGTTGGAAAATTTATACCTCATAACATGGATTGTTTGTTGTAGGTATTCATAAATGAGAAAGATCCTATTGTTGTTCTTTATAATAAATTTTAGGGTATATTATTTATAAAGTTTGGGTTCCATTGTAGAGAAAACTACAAATATTCTAATATATACTAGGAAAACATGATGGATGTGTACAAAGAAGCTTGGGTCCTATGTCAAATGTTTCCCAATTCAATTTAGTAAGGACACATTTTTTTAGCCAAAAAAATATGTGAGCTCCCTACAATCCTAATAATTTATTTGTATCTAGTAGATAATAGAAAAGAATTCAATGAAGTATTAAATAAATTGATATTTATTTATTATGGCATATACTTAGTGACTCAACTATTCTCTCAAATAAACAATAAAATATAACCAATTGTATGCGTATAAATTTTTCAATGCTAGATATAATAATGTAATGTATAAACATCACAATATTATTTAGTAAGCAAATTTTTACCTATACTAAAATTTTATTCCTTATCTACCAACCTCACAATTCCATGCAATTTTGTTAAATGTAGGGGAACAAATATATCTCTTGTGGATTTTATTTTCATATTTTATTTCCCACCAATTTTTCTTAGGATTTATTGGCGTGTATCTTTCAATTCTCAACCTAATTATGTATATTGTTAATAGAACAAATGTAAAGAATGAAATTCTATTCCATATAGATCAAAGATATATAGTATAAAACATCATAAACCTAATACATAATAGAGCCTAAATCATTTGTTATTATTTTATCTTTAATTGGATGATAATGTTTATAAATGAATTGTATGTAACACTCAATAAATTATTCCAATCCCACATAGTGGAATTCCATTATTCAATAAGTCCTTTCCATTTTTCAATAAGCTATACACGAATCAATTTTCTAAGAATGATTGTAACAATAAAATCAAAACAAGCATGACAACTATAGTAGAATGCATTTTAAGGAAAAGAAAAGAAAAAAAACATTAACTTCAAATTCGTAGAAGAGATTTTGAACCATTTTTTTAGAGATATTATGAACCTATACAAGATATTTTTACTTGTGTGATGAGATTAGTAAATCAAATTAGATCTCATGGAGAAAATTTAACATATCAAAAAATTGTAATGTTTCCTTAGATAATTGCCTCCATGTTTTGATATTAGTTTGGTAGCTATTGAAGAATCAAAAGGTTTAAATTTATTCTTTGTAAATGAGCTTATGGAATCCCTTAAAACCCATGAGAAAAGGATGAACATATCCACTAAAAAATTAGTTGAATAAACTTTTTTAACAAACCCTAATATTGCAAAGAATAAGAGAATGGATTAGAAGAGACATCTTGTGTAAGGAAATAGAAAGATTAGAGCAAGAGCATGTGCAATAAGAGGAAGTAGTAGTGGATGAGGTACAAACTATAGTAGCAATGATAGATAAAGAAATAGTATCAACGATGAAAGAGGTAATTAAAATTGAGAGAAATCACAATTTCAATGCTATTATTTAAAAAAAAATGATCATTATGAATGTGATTGCTAGAAAAACCTTAAACTATGTGCAATTTTTTTGAAGAAAATAAAATATATTTTTTGCAGAAAATAAAATATATTTTTTGCATGTAATATTACAAAGGAAGACTCTAAAAAGTATGGAATTTGGATAGTGGTTGCGACAATCATATGATAGGGAATAAAAATATCTTTGTAAAGATGGATGAATTTGTTAAAACTAATCTTTTGTGTTGATAATCCAAGTACAAATACACTAGAAATTATGGATTCTTAGCACTTATAAATTCATAAAAATGATAGAACATGTATAGAAACAAAAATAGCATCATAGAAATTAAAAACATGCAATACCATAAGAACACCAATATACATGTTGAAAACCCTTTCAAATAAAAATTCCACCAAAAAAGAGAGTATTAACTTGTATTAATCTCAATTGTAGAGTACATCAGCACAACTTCCCCCTTCAATCCAATATCATTCCAATAGCAACATAAAGTCTAAATCCAACAATACAATCTACTACTCCATACCTCTAATATATAGGAAAATGTAATCCAAAAAATCATAAACCATTTCCAATACAATGGACTCAAACAATGAAAATTATTTGTGTTTACAAATAGTGAAATTAAAATACCAACATGGTTTAATTTGTGTATTTTTTTATTCAAATAGTGGTGTGCAAGTGTGAAAAACGGGCTAATGGTACTTGATGTCTAGAACTTTAGAAATAGAAAAGGTCTAAAAGTACCCAATCACAAACAACTTAAAAATAAAGGCTCTAGACCATAATGACGTACTCGTAGGAGAATCAAAGACTTTCACTCTACAGGTAGTCATTACGATGCATCCTTAAGCTACTCAAAATGCAAAAGACATAGAGAACATATTAAGGTGATAATGAAAGAAGAAAAAACACGTGGATGAAACACAACAATAAAAAGAAGAGTAGACAGGGTATTTTCTTGAATACATGCTCAAACCTTAACAAAGAATATAAAACTATGTAATAAAAAAATGTCATATGAAGAATGAATTTAAAAAGTCAATGACAACACTCTCTAATTTAGAGTAGATGGGATATTAGGTTGAATGCATGCCAAAACCTTAACAAATAATAGAAAACTATGTAATGAAACACATAGAAATGACATATAAATAATGAATTGAGAAAGTAAATGACTTGAAATTGTATACATGAGTTAAAATCAAATTGGAGAAAATATTCAGCTCAAACATGCAAATGGACATTGAAGAAGCATTATAAATAAAAAGAGTCATTTGATTGTAAAACATACAACTTATGAGTACATTCTTGAGGTCATGTATATGAAGATGTGGCCCAAATTTGTTGTAGCTTTTTTTTGTAAATCCTCCAAGATAAACTTCATTGCAAGTTCTTGATTGAATATAAATGATTTTGATAGTCCTAATCATTTATTTTTCATAATTTTCTATTTTCCCAAGAACATATACTCAAGTCTTCACCATAGGAATTTTTATAGAAACTTTAGCTTTAGTGTGGTCATTCCAACTTCCACCTAGATGTGAACCAAGATTAGTTATATGAGATACACTAGAACTGCTTGGAGACCTAATTGAAAAATCTTAACTCCTCTACTAGAACAAGCCAACTATTATTTCATATTGTGATTCAAAGCCCTCATTTTTCTTAATATATTAGCGTATGAGGATATTGACTAGTTTTTAAGGCGTAACTACAACTATGTTATTGATAGTTGTCCTTGAAATCCAAGAATGTGGAGGACTTGATCTTTATGACCCATGTGAATAGTGGAGAAAATGCCCTAAATTTTGTAGGTTTGTTCTTAATAGTCAAGAACTAATTTTATAGCCTTAATCTCATTTAGAATTGTAAGTATGTATTTTGCAATTTGGTTTATTCTTCCTAGTAAATACATTGGTTATTCTTACATAAAAATTGCTTAACCAATGACATAATTAAACTCAAACTTAATCGTTGAAGTTGCACATAACCCTTCCAAATCAAGCTTGTAATAACCCTCCTAGATTATCACTTTTTAATACCATGTGACATTATTATCGATAACAATAAAGAGAAAGAAAATAAACATAGAAAAAAGTCTCGAGTTTGTTGCACCCACATAACCAACAAGATAAGAACCTAATAATTTGAAGTATTTTCCCAAGGTGTCCTTTTTTTAATGCAATAATGAAAATTTAGAAATATTGTGGCATGCACATTTTGTAATGCATAATGATACTGTTACCCAATTTTCACCTACGGGCTCAATTAGGCAAGATAAATTATGTTTTAGGTGTTCCTGAAGGCCAAATGGGACATTTGCATCAAGGGTTAGGTCATGCATCCGATGCTATTTCACAAGGAAGTCTATTTGAAAGCTTCGCCACAATCAGTTTTGACAAAAAAATCATCAGAGCAGAAAGTCGGCAAGACCTTTTGGTTGTCTTGCCGACTAAGCAGGGGTTCTATTCGTTTTGAAATGTCCCAGCGACCAAGTGGAGTCTCCTCAACTCTAAAAGCTCTCGGCGAAGGAAAAGGAGTTTTCCGTAATATCTCGGCGACCAAATAGAGTCTCGCCGAGAGGGATTAATATCGACATGAGGTCTTCCCGACTTGCGAGAGTCTCACTGAAAGAAATGTTGTGCTCAGGGAAAGTGGTTTGTGTTCACTATAGGGTCTTGCCGATGCAGAAGGGTCTCCCCAAAGTGAAGTGAGCTTGGCGAAAGAAGGGAGCTCGACAAGATGTCTCAGCGAACGAAGGTGGTCTCGCCGAAGTGGCAGGTGTCAGGGTGATGTCTTGTCGACCCGGTAAGGTCTCACCGAAGTAAAGCGGTCTCAGAGAAGGAAATGAGTTCATTAGGAAGTCTCACATAAATAGCATGCCCTCAGTGTAAGAAATAGGAGCTTGGGGAGATGTCCTGCCGAAATGATGATGTCCCGATGAAAGTTTTGGGCTCGGCATGAGGTCCTCCCAACTGGCTAGTGTCTCACCGAAAGAAATGATTGTCATCGGGGAAAGGAGCCTTTGCCTTTGCTATGAGTCCTGTCGATATTGAAGGGGTCTCGATATGTGTTTTTCCTTCGGCAAGAAATCTCGCCAACAACAAAAGGTCTTGCCGATGTGGATGACATCATTATAAGGTCTCGGTGAAAGGTTCCTTCGGCAAAAGGTCTTTCCAATATAGCGATGTCTCCCCGACAAGAAAAGTGAGCTCTCGGCGAAGGGATGCGTCATCGATATGAGGTCTCACCGATAGCAAGAGGTCACATCGACATGTTTTGTGCCTTCGGTGTGACGTAAATAGCTCGACATGATGTCTCGGCGAATGAGGATACTCTCGCCGAGAGAGTATTACCTTCGGTATAAAGTCTAGCCGAATGGGGAAGTCCTGCCAACAAAGGGTGCCTTCGGTGTAATATTTAGAGTTCGGGGAGAAGTCTCCCCGACCCGATGAGTCTCACCGACCGTTGAGCACATGAGGATGGGCCCTCACCAAACCAAGATGAATTCGCCAAGATGTCTCACCGACACATGAATGTCCTGCCAACGGTGGAGCACAGCGGTATAACTCATGAAGATTAGTATGACCTCCTGCCAACTGAAGGAGCTCTTGCCGAATGCGGATGACTAGGCAATGAGGTGGCGACATCGGTATGACTCCTGAGGGCTCGCCATGTTGTCTGGACGAAAGTGAAAATTCTTGTTGATGGTCCAAATGGCAGCCACTGTGGATATCGATATGACTTTTGAAGCTCAATATGAGCTCTTGCCAACCATCGTGTGTCTTGTCGAATGCTGCTGCAAGGTCTAATAGCATCGGGGAGACACGATTAGTGTCTCACCGACATGCGATCCTGTTTGAATGACCTTTGACTGTCTAGCAATATCATGTGGCACGAGTTCAACCAATTAGAGGAAGCTACAGGAGAGTCGTGGCAGTTCAACCCCCGCGAACGAGATCAACAGAGTGAAAGTGACGTGGATCGGCTCTGAGCTCAGAAGCATTCAAGGTAGCTCGACAGGGAGGTTAGAAGATATACATGAGACCAGAAGTTAATGCGGGCGTTGCAAAAGATCAAGGAGGCCATTCTTGAGGACAATATGTCACCAATATGGACACGGGGATACATCATTAACTTCATTCAAAAGACCTAGGGGAGATTTTTTCTGAAGTATGATATTTTGTAAGCCCTAAGGGGGCCAACACTCTTTTGTATATATGGAATTTTTTCCTTTTTGTAGTTAGTTCTTACTGGTATATTTTTCTGCTTTTCAAGACTTTTGAGAGTCCTTAGAGAAAAATATTGGATTTTGTAACTCATTCAGAGCACAATATACAAAGTTTACCTTAATCATTGTGGATGATTCAAATTACCATCTTGTTCTTGCAAGTGTCGTGCATTTCAGGTTAATGATCAAGTTATTTTGTGAATTTCTTTCATTCCTTTATGAATTTATCTTGTGTTTCATGCCTTCCCTTGCAAAAAAGTATCATTATACAAATCACAAGCTGTGTTTATATAACCACACACGGATTCTAGCCTGTGAAAGCCTTTTCCTTTCTTGAAAATGTGTGAATCGAACCTGTTTGTGAGATATTAATGACATGCTTACAAAATTTGATGTGTAATCTTATGGTCATTGTAAATTATCAAGTGTAACCTAAGTATTCCATTGCTCTTATCAGTTCGGTGCATCACCATACGATTTAATTTTCATTTTTATGCATTCTCCTTCTCCCTTTTCCTTATATAATCAGTAGTTAGGTGACACCAAGGGAAGCCGGCCTTCTCCAGAGGTTGACCTATGTTCACAAGTGACTCACAGCTTTAGAGGTCTTCCCATGTTACACTGGATTTTTGAGTTTACATTTAGCAGGGTGCAAAATCCAGGTGATAACTGATACATCAAATCAACTTTCATGAGTAAATTAGTTTTCTAGAATTCAACACCATTAATAAAGAATGCATACCTTGGTTATAAGCTACAATCAATGTTGATTCATCCATCTTTGCTTGCAAATGGTGCAAATAGGGTGCAATGTGATCCCAACCAAATGGATATAGTCCCATCCATGTAGATTATGTGGCTTATTGAGAGAGGTTATTGAAACCAATCATATAATGCACAGGGTAGAACCTAGGAACCCTTGACCCAATTAACTATTTATTCATCATTAAGGGTTCCCTATTCCAAGTGATAGAAAATAGTATCCATCATCTCCATGTCACTGGCTCTATAGCCCGCATGCCACTGGCATAAGTTGGCTAACTTTGGGGTGTGGCTAAAACATTGTATAGGCAAAGGACACTCCCTAATTGTTGTCAAGTTGGAGCACCAAAAATATTATCTTATGCAAGTCATAAGATGTACAAACTAGTGATCACCTCAAAAGGAGGGGATCAAGCTACATCTTAGGGGGTATACAACCCTCTACCTATGCCCTCATAAATTCCTTTACCCTCACCATTGTGTGTTGCCTTAGAATTTATCTCATGTACCAGGCTTAGCTCTATAATTAGGAAAAGAGCCCCTAATTCAAAATAAGTCAAACCCAGACCTATGATATGCATCATATATGGCTATCCTATGAATTTCTATCATTGGGACACGAGGATCTATTCATCCCCAAGGTACCTTTAGACTAGTACTCAATTAATAGAAAGTATCCAATGCATACTAAGGAAAGGTGGGTAAAGGTAGTCAACCCGTAACTAGACTTTGAATATGAGAGTTTGCTACACCATTCATCTAGGTGTTAGGGTTAGAAATGGCAGATATCTAACAATTAAATGAAGATTTAAGTAATAAGCAGAGAAACTAAAAACACATAGAATAAATTATAACACAGAGAATTTAACGTGGTTCACCCAATCCGGGGTACATCCACCAAACCGTAGCCATCTAATGATTTTATTATCAAGTGCAAAAACCTATTACAATCTTGCGAATAATCGTGTTTTTCATCATATTGTAACATCCATCTGAACCCCTTTTTAACAAGCTTAGAAGCTTCCAGATTTTGGGTTCTACAAAGTCGGATTTTTTTTTTCGTTGATTTTTTCCTTTTTTAATGACAACTCGAAAAAGTAGGAGGAAAATTTTTCTCGAGGGCTGCCGCCCCCGAACCCTTATTTCCCCCAATATTAACAAAATACAATCATTTATAACAAATTTAACAGTTTAACACTACAAGGATAAGCTTTGTACTTGGTTTATTTTTTTTAACAACAATTACTTTGTAAATTGTTTAAACACAATTATAGTATAGGAAGATATACCTTATTATATTCTTATTTCCCATATATATTATTTTCCTTGTATGTGAAACAAGGCTATGAAGGAATCAATTGTAGGTATGGTACTGAGGTCAATGTCATAAATCCACCAGATAATATAGACATAGTCTTAGTTAGGTAAACTCTAAAATAAGAGGATTACAAAAATAAGAAAAATAGATGGCCTAATGTGGTATGGCCATTAATTACCAATAAAATAAACTACTTAGTTCAACCATGAATAATTCCAATGAACCCTTTGGAGAATTGTAGGTAAATGTTGATAGTTAATAGATAGGTATGGTAAGTTAGAATGGCAAATGGGTTTAACTAGGAAGCCAATAAACCCTTGATTCAATCAATTTATAAATTGCAAACCCTAAACAACCAAGAATAATGAACAACAAATAAATAAGGAAGTTTTTCACAAGAACGACATTCAAATTAATGGTTAAACAAACCTTCTAACCATTCGATATCTAGTATAGATGATAGAAAGGGAAAGAACCTACATCTAGATGTCTAAAATCAACCTTGGCACTTGAAAAAGACTTCAATCAACTAGCAAATGTGCACTTCTATTTTTCTCATGCCTCACTTCTTTCTTTCTAGAACACTCATGGTTATTTTAGCTAGCAAAATCCTTTTTTATTTCCTCCCTACATCCTCATGTGGCCCAATTTATTTATCCCCTCAACATTGGTCATCCAAATACAAAGTCATACAATAGGTTTTAAATGACAAGGTGTGGCCTCCCTTAAGAGCTATGTTAGATATGGCTTACCAAACCATTAATTCTTTGTCAAAAACTCCCAACCAATTCATAGCAGTCTCCTCTGCTCATGCCTTTTCCCTATTTTTCCTTTCTATTTATTTTGTTTATTTTTTCCTTCCTTTCTCCATGGGTCAATGGGAATGAAATTCAATGTATTATTTATTTTTACTTCATGTTGATTAATAAAGTTCACTTATTTTATTTTCTATTTACCATTATTTATTCTATTTCAAATATATGTTTAATATAAATAGAAATGTCTTACTATCAAACCCTGCCTAAGGTTGTCAAATCTTAAATTGGGGTTATTATTGTATCTCTATAAACCTAATAAAAAATAGGGGATCAATAAGATTGAATAAGTGTCTAGATTCCTAAGGCTATGTGCATGGATTTGGACAATCCATGAAACTCAATCTATCAATAAAAGAATCATTTAATTTTCATAGTGCATACTTGATACCACGTTGGCTAAATCTAGTATTTAGGAAAGGCATTAACATTATTGTCAAGGTCTTGAAACTAGGTTGGTCTTATGATGTCCATATAATCTACCCCACCTTTCTACCTAAGTACCTACAATCAAACAATATCCCTCACACAATCCAATTGTTAGAGATTACTCCAATTACTTGAAAACATAATTAATGCATTAAATTTAACAAATAACACAACTAATAATAATATTCATTGATGTTAAACATTAATGGTTCATAAAAATGCCTACATACACAAACACACAATCCAATAACATATTAGATTACAAGGTCCACTCCTAGTCCATATTGCAATGATGCTAGGGGTCTCACAAAAAATGGTTCCTACGGGATGTGACATCCCCTCCTTAGGATTAAGTCGGCTCAACTTAATTAAACAAATAATGAATATTCTATTTTAATTACATTTTCATCTTCCTAGGAAGGTCTAAGTTCCCCATATTGGTCCCAAAGGATGTTAACTTTCTAGATGGTCCAATTGCATAGTTGCAAGCTACACTTGTTTAATTGCAAGTGGTTTGAGGTGGATACCTTTGGCCTCTTCCACTTGTAGTGTTTATCAATCAATTACACATGTGGGGTCAACAATATATTTCTTAACTAAAGATAAATGGAATACATTATGAATACAAGAGAGAGAGATCTGATAAAAGAGCCAGTTAGTAAGCCACATGGATAATATTTTCAAGTGTCTCAAATGGTCCAATGAATTGTGGAGCTAATTTGGCAGCCTTACCAAACTTCATTGTGCTTTTCCTAGGCTTGACACAAAGAAACACCCTAACAACTACTATAAATTCCCTTGGTGTCCACTTTGCATCTACATTTCTTTGATGATTTGAAGTTTCCTTCAATCTTCCCCTTATAATTTTTACTTGATTATCATACTCATGGAGTAGTTTTAGCCGATTAGTTACACAATTCTCTTAGTTGTCCCATGCAATAGGCGTCCTTCACTTTATGTCATATAACGTTTCAAAAGGAACCATTTAAATGGAGTGATAGGAGTTGTTTTTTATTAGATAAGCAACATTTACAGGGTATTAAACCCTTCACACAGAAAGCCCATAGGGCCAGAAATTATCCAATTCAAACCAGAACATGAACTAGAAGAAGAACAAATAGAAGCCACTAGGGGCCGATAAAACAAGCCTAAAAGACCACACATAGAAACAACTCACAGACAGCTATAGAACAACAAACAAGGACTAGACAACCCTAGAACCTGAGGGGACTAATCTAACTCCCTTAACCTAAGGCCGCGAAATAGCAACGGATTTGGGGGGTCCCTTCTTCTTCCTCTACACAATAGACCAGGAAGATTCGAAATCAAAATCCACCAAGCGAGGTGAGAGGAGAGGATCCTCAACAGCCACCTCGAGCGAGGAGCCACCATGCAGCGAGGGGGTCAACAATGAAGAAGAGGAGACAAGAGCAATCAAAGGACCAACAAAGTCGTTCAATGAGGGATGGACAGGTTCCACTTGAACAGTGACAACAGATCGAGGCACCAAAGGTTCCATGAAGGGAAAGCCAGAAGAGGAGTCTAGACAGACACAGACTCCTTGGGAGAAAAGGGAGGGTCACCCTCCTTGGAGGAACCATCTAAAGAGGGAGAACCAACTGTGAGATGGTTCGAGATAGCATTCTTCCACCAAGTAGCAGTGCCCTTGCTGTGAGCAAGAGGGAAACCAAAGGCCAAATGACCAATGGAGAAACACCTCCTGCACCAAAAGGGGATGCCCTCATAGTCTAACAACTATGTCCAAGGTCTATCCTCCACCATTAAGATCACATCACCATGGAGAGGTTTGGAGATGTCCAAATCAACTAAAATAAGAGTCACCGTAGTATGCCCTAGATCCTGATTCGTAGAGTCCACCTTCAGAAAGCGTCCAATGGTGTTGCTAATAGCTTCATAACAATAATCCTCCCAAAACTAGAGAGGGAGATTCAACATTCAGACCCAAGCAGGTTTGGTATTTAGCGGCTTAATAAGAGGATTGAAAGAGCAAGACCAAAGCCTAATGGATAGCGAACGAATACCCCACATCCACCCCTGTCCAGCACACAATCCTGCTCCGCCGAGGAGGCAAAAGTAGCCAAGAAGAATCCCATGGTGCTGGGATAGAGCTCAATCTGCCTAGAGATAATAGGCTTCGAAGAGGTAGAAACCCATTCATGGAGATCAGGAAGGGAGGGCCACAAGCCATTAAACCTGTAGACCACTCCTTGTTTCAAATAGTAATCCTCATTTTCAGCAACCTCAAGTCCACACACCACAACAAGGGAAGCATGGTCATAGGGAAAAGTTCTAACCCTAGCCGGAGTAGGCATAAAATGAGCACAATCCTTTGAAACTGCCTCAGAAAATGACTTCATATGGCAACCCGAAGGACCACCAACAGGAAGACCACAAGAAGCAGGAGCAAAAGGTGGAACCTACGCAGCAACAATGCTATCTCCCAACTCCCGCGTCTTGGAAGGAGTTCCACAACATTCGATAGGAGTAGGGGGGCCCCAACCACCAGAGGAGAAGGGCCCCCACAGACCACTCAACCACCACTAGTAGAATGCAACACCAAACCCTATGCATCAGCTCTGTTCAAAAAAATTCTTCTCGTTGCACACCGCCCAGAGCCGCACCAATCATCATCACACCTCAATATCTCAAAGATGTTTCATCGCACCTCATGATAGGAGTTGTTATGTGCAAACTCAACTAGGGGAAAATACTCCTACTTAGTGGGTTGATCCATTATGTAAATTCAAAGCATATCCTCCATAATTTGGTTGACTCTCCATTTAGCCATCTATTTGAGGTGGTAAGTAGTGTTAAATTTGAGTTTAGTACGCAAGGTTTCCATGAGAGCAATTCAAAACCTAGAGGTAAACAACATGTCTCTATTAGAAATAATCACCTCATACATCTCATGCAATTTGAATACTTCCTTTATGAATATTATCCAATATTGGGGTACCATGTTTCACATTTCTTAGTATGAAGTGTTATGCCTTAGTCAACTTGTCAACCACTACTAAAATACTATCATGTTGGTTTTGAGTTTTGGGCAAACTTGACATAAAATCCATGGAAATTACTAACCATTTATGTTAAGGAAACTCAAGGGAATAGAGAGTTCATGCATGATGATAATGCTCGACCTTGACTCCCTTGCATTCTAGACATTTGGCAACAAAATTAGCTACATATGTCTTCATTCCAAGCCAATAGTACTTAATTTTTAAATTTGTATGCATTTTACCTACCATGAGATGTGCTTGATAGGGCACATTGTGGCTTTTTATGAGATTTTTTAATCTTAAATCTCCTCCTTCAAGGACATAAACTCAGTATAGATAATGAAGGATACAATCATCTCCCACATGATACTCTACCAAATTAGTTCCTTGTTCCAATTCTAGTATTATTTTTTTATAAAAGGGATCCCTTGCCTACATTTTCTTGATATTTTCTTGAAATTCAAGCCTTAGTTGGGTGATTGCAGAGCTAATCTAGCCCTTGGCTTGAGGCATCTGCAACATTATTTTATTTTCCTTCAACATATGAAATGGCTATCCAAAAATTTCTTATAAATTCCAACCACCTTTGTTTGGTATTTAAATCAAGTTGTGTGAACAAATATTGAAATCCCTTGTGATTAATGTTCAATTTAAATGGTCTCCCCACCCCAAATAGTACTTTCATACCTTCAATGCACACACACTTGTAGCTAGCTCCAAGTCACGAGTAGGGTAGTTGAGTTCATATTCCTTCAATTTCCTCAACTCAAAAGTGATCACATTCCCATTTTGCATTAAGACTCCTAACCCATCCAAAGAGGCATATGTCCAAACTTCAAACTCATTTTCTAATTCAAGCACTTGAAAGTTCGGTGTGGCAATAAGAGCTTCCTTCAATTGTTGGAAACAATGTTATATTTCTTGGTCCATTCAAACTTTTTTCCCTTCATTGAAGAGAGGTTATAGAGTTGGCTACCTTGGAGAATTTTTATATAAACCTTTGATAGTATCCAACCAATCTCATAAATGTTCTCACCTTTGTCACATTCTTAGGGGCAGATCAACCTACAATAGCTTGAATTTTGGTTGGGTCCACTACAATTCCATGGAATGATATATTATGTCCAAGATAGTGTACCTTATGTTAAAAGAAGGAACACTTAGTTTCCCATACAAATTATGCTCTTTACTATTCTCAAATACTCCTTATGTTCTTACAGATCCTCAAAGTGAACTAGAATATCATCCAAAAACACCAACACAAATTTATCCAAGTAGTCATGAAAGACATAATTCATGAGGATCATAAAGGTGGAGTGGGCATTTGTTAGACCAAAAGGTACCACTAAGAACTCATAATGGTTGTACCTCATGAAAGACATAATTCATGAGGATCATAAAGGTGGAGTGGGCATTTGTTAGACCAAAAGGTACCACTAAGAACTCATAATGGTTGTACCTATTTCATAAAGCTATTTTCAAAATGTCCTCCTCCCTAACCCTTAGCAGTGATATGCTAACCTTAGATCTATTTTAGAGAAGACAATAGCTCCCTTCATTTGGTCAAACAAGTCATCAATTTGAAGAAGGGGATATTTATTTCAGATGGTGTCACCTTATTTAACATCTGATAGTCAATGCACAATCTCAAGGTCCCATCATTTTTTTAATGAACAACATTAGAGCTTGCCATAGAGCCATACTAAGTCAAATCAATCCCTTCACCATTAAATCTTGTAATTACATCTTAATCTATTGTAGTTTGGAAATATTTATTTTGTAGGAGGCCTTTGAAATAAGCTCAACCCTTGAAGCTAAGTCAATGGAAAAATCCATTCACCACTTAAGAGGTAGGCCTAGCAACTCTTAAAGAAAGACATCCTGAAATTCCTAGAGAATTGGATGATCTTATATGCTACAAGTTGGGTCTTCACTACCCTCCTCTCCCTTTACAAGATAGAGTTTACTTCCCTTCCTCATTGTCCTCTTAGATTGCCTGGGCAAGATCATTCTCACCATGATCGGTCTTTGGATTCCCTAGAGTTCTACTCGTCTCCCTTGATCATCTAAACATTCAATCTTCTTGTGGTAATAGTCCAACTTGGCTTGATGCTTAAACAAATTCAATTTTTAGGATTAGATCATAAGATCTTTAATTGAATGACCCATAAATTTACCTTAGTATTTATAGTGCCTAGGTCAATTTCAAATTCTTGTAGGTAAAATTTTATCTTTTTGAGTCTTACCTACTCAAATTCTACTTCCATCTCTTCTTGACTTAAGAGTTTTATGATCAATATTACATTTTAGTATCACATTAGGAGAATAAAGCTATCAATGTGGATTCTGGGTCTACAAAAATAGAAATGAGTTGGCCATGAAGAGTACCATGAAGCTCTTTGAGTGATACCTAATTTTCAGCTTGATGATTATATACAATACGTAAATTTGAGTGGGGAGTTGGTTTTATCCAAGTTCCTTAGGTGCTCACTTTTGTAGTGGTCACCTCCACATGTCCAACATCTTTCTACTAGACCTACTCTTTGGACTTTGTTGTCTCTAGGGGAATAAACCTATGCCACTTTCCTTGATTTTTTTTTCTTTTTTCATCCTTGTTTCTCTGTCCTTTTGACCCACAATTCCTTCTATAGTTTCAACCTATTTTAAATCTTTAAGAAGCCTTCTCCATTAGTGTAGTTTCCTAGAATTCTCACTTTTTATTGTTAAGAGTATTTAGATGAATGGGATTTTTGTTTCCATTCATGCTTGCTATTGTGTTTTTCTTTGGACACTAAGGCTACTTCAATGGCCTGCTTCATACTTTTGGGTCGAGTAAGCTTGGTTGCAAATAAATGATTCTTATTTAAACCCAAAATAAGTTTATCTATACAGTCCTCTTCATCCTTCATAAAGGGGACATAGCAAAGCAAGCCCATGAACTTAGCTTTATACTTTTCTATCCACATTTCCCCTTGGTGTAATGAGTGAAATTTTATCATCTTTTGATCTTGGTGGTGAGAAAATAAGTACTTCTTATGGAATCACTTTATAAACTTATCCCAAGTCAACCAGCTTAAATCATACCTTTTGATTTCCACTAGATGGGCACACTAAAGTGATGCTTCGCCCTCTAGATGATAGACAACAACTCAAGTCTTAGTATTAGATTTCAATTCCAACAACCCAAAATACGTCATTCCTATCAACCATGCTTTTGCTACATCTCCACCTCTTGTCCCTCAAGCTTGGGAGCTTGCATTTTCTTTAATTCTTAAATTAATGGGTCATTTTCCATTCCACGATGTTGCTCTCCTAGTGGATGACCATAGGTGGGAATTTTGGAGCTAATTTCATATTCTTCAAACTTGGGCTCATTGACCTCTTTAATAGGATCCTCAATTCCTATGCCAATGTTAGAAGGTCCATTTCTCCTTTTGTCTCAACAATTCCTCAATTTGTTGCTCTTGTAAGGCTATTTTTGTGTGGAAAGAATTCATCTCACCTTGCAACTCCTCTAATATGGCGAGAGGTGGGGACAATGCACCCTACTAGCGCATAAAATTTTAGTGAGGTTGGGACTCGCTCTACTCCTTAAAGTCCTCTTCATCATTGTAAGTTGTTTATGTGAGGTAAAAAAAAAAAAATCATTCTACTTTACTTTATTAACCAATCTTTCATATTATTTAAAATTTATATGGTCAAAATTAAAATTTTGTAGCCAAATTCCTACAAATAACTTATTACCCTGAAATATTTCAGAATACCCAACTTCAACTAAAATCCTTGGTACCACCATGTTAAAGCATAAACATTTTAATATTTTCTCATTAATAGTTACTATCTTTTCATAAACACAATAATAGTTATTTAATACTATATCATCGTCACACACATAAACTTTTGGTTACATAGGAGTTTCCTCCTCTTTGGGATTTTTTTTTTTTTTTTGAGGTTTCCATAGCTATAGACACACTAGCATGCACACAATTGTATTTTGCAATTGCTTCCTTGGAAAGGATAAGTACATTATTCCCACAACCAAAAGCAAAATCTCTAATAGCTAATGGCTTACCTTGGGGGTAGGGCACATGTATTTCTTTTATGGCTTCAAATTTTAGGAAGGTCCAACCACTTAACCTTTTGAAGTTTTAGACATTTAAAAGTCATTGCTAGGGTAGTGTCATAGTTGTTCCCTTAGACCATCTAGGTCATTAGGTTGGGGGGCATGTTTCCATGAGGGTTTCTTTTTCCCTTTTTCTGAAGGCCCATGATTACAAAACCAAATAAAGCAATCAGCACTCCAAAGTTGATATCTATGCTCTGATACCAATGTAATAACCCTCCCAAATTACTAGAATTTTTTTTTTTATTTACCATATGACATTACTATTCGTAGTAACCATAGAGAGAAAGAAACTAAACAACATTGAGGAAAGTCCTTAAATTCTCATACTCTTAACAATTCCCTTTTCTGGTCTTTATGCATCTTTCGAAGACCTCTTTTCCAGGCAACTTCTGTCTTAATTACGATGAATGGCATCAGGCCTATGACGACAACCTTTAGATACTTCCAAATTACTAGGAAAGAAGATTTTATTTTTCTACTGACAGTGAAGCTGAGAAGATTTTCTTTCTACCGCTCATGGGATGGAAACTTCAATCCAGATTCACAGAAGTTTTGCGATGCCTGAAATTTACTTTGTATCTCACATTAGCATGTCATAGCCCCTGTGGATATCTAGTCCACTTGGTCAACACCAACCAATTTGACGCCTATTCAAATTAAAAAAACAGGTCTCTCTTCACTCCGCAATTCTGCACCTCTACGAAGTTTATGCGAACCTTTCATTAAACACATTGGACTTCACAAAATGGTGCTAGGTGAAAAAGCTTGTCTTCTGCCTATGATGTCCACGTCATTCCACAACACCACATC